>SNVD02005705.1:0-10526 GCA_013180625.2 Boswellia sacra
AAGAGAAAGTTAATTCCAAAGATGCAAAGATTACAAATATGCTTAAGTTGAGGAATTTAATGACATTATTAATGCAATACGATGAATTAAGCTCTCATTAAGCATACATATTTAAGTGTTCATCAAAAGCCCAACTCTAAAAAATTTTCAAATCCCAAACCAACAACCATGATATATACCAATTAAACAAACTTCAGATTACAGCTGAGGAAAAAAAAAAAACAAAAAACAAAATCAAAACCCTAGAGAGTTAGAACTTTGAAGAAAAGAGTGGTTGTGGGAGAGGAACAATGAGGGATGGCAAAACCTTGGGCTAGCCCTAGCCTTCAATTGCAAACCCTAGTCCTAAGAAATTCTTAGGAATTTTTTTTGCTAGGGCCGAGTCTGGGGTACCCTGGGAGGGGTCAGGTTTTCCAATAACCCGAGATTAAAATCCAGGTTGTACAATTTTTTTCTTCTTAACTCTTATACTTTTGCATATATATATTTTGCATGCAACTTTGTAGATGAAATGGGCTTCAACCCAGTGGCATGTGTTGATTTTATATAATAAGAGGGAACAGGCTCAAACCTCTTACGTACCAGTTGTTTATTTTGAACTGATTTAATTTATGAATTAGTTGAACTGGTTCGGAGCTTGCTGGTGTGGTCCGTCTAGAGTTGCTGCTTACTTTGCTTTACTTATTTTTATAATTTTTTTCTGTTTTTTTTTCCTAATTTTTGTGGGCTGGGGTAGGCTGGGCTGGGCTTGAGGCCTTGGAGTTGGAGTGTTTGAGATATCTTATAGGTAACGGCCTTAAGGGCTTATAGGTAAGTTTTGAAAATTAATTGATTAATTTGATTTATCTCCTAATTTCAATTATATATCTCAAGTTCAATTCCGGGTCTCTGGCCCAGCAACCCCACCGATTTCCCTAGTTTTTCAGGTAATTGCTCAGCCTCAGACGTCAGAGGGGTCATTTTGCTATTCCTAGGAACAACAAAACCTTTGGCAGTGCACGAGTGGTACAACCATGGTGGAGGCACTATTGGCTTTTCAGGGTGGTGGAGCAGGTTGTAATGCAAGTGGTATAAACCGTGGAGGCAACAACTTTTGACGGTGGTCGAGCTCTTAGAGGCGATGGTTTCTAGGGGTGGAGCTGGTAGAAGCCACAACTTTTATAAGTTGCCGTGTTTATGGGTGGAGGCGGTGGATTCGGGTGGGATTTGGCATTAAGAAAAATTTTATGTAGTTTATTTCACGGTTAAAAAGGGGGAAATGAAAAAAAGATCTAAATTAAAGGGTTTAGTTGGAAATTGACCTATTCCTGAAAAATTTGGATGTCATGACCCTTGTACCTAAAAAATTACTTCACTACCCCTTTTAAAAATATAGTATAAGACAACTGACCAAAAAAAAAAGACACTTGACAACACTTGACAGTCGATAGTGAAAGACACTACAGACACTCGACAATGATAGACACTAGACTACACTTGATAGGCAAAAGATAAACACTAGATAGAACACTCGACAAACACTTAACAATCGGTGATACTTTACAAAAAAAAACAGCACTTGACAAAATCATGTTTGATGCTCTTCGTCTTCAACCTTCGTCATTTTCAATTGAAACCGGTCATTTTTCAAGTATTTTCCCTCATTTTTTAAGCAATTTCACACACTACAAACACTTTTAACAATAAAAAAAATAGAAAACAAGATTTAAGCTTATTAAACCGTAAAAGTTAAATTGAAAATCAAAAACAAATTAAAGGAATTTTTAACATTTACTAAGGATATTAGAGTAATTTCTCAAGAAAAAGAGTCATGGCATCTAAATTTTTTAAGACAGGTCTGTTTTTTAACTAGACCCCCTAATTTTGGTCCATTCCCGCAATTCTTTTATTAAAAAATAAAAAACAAGTGAAAAGTCCCATTTGACCTTTCAACATTCTTAATTTCGAACCGTGTTAGTAGTTAATGGAGTGATTGTAATTTTCTATAAGGTAGGGGTAGACATTGATAAAATCTTCAAAAGTTATGTCTGAGTGATTTTTGGTAAAAATTCACTGGTTGGATCAAGGATGGTAAGTGATATTAACTCATTTTCAACAAAGGACATTCCTAAAATAATCCCTTCAATATTTTAACATAAATAGTTGTATAACTGTACTTTTACCATTATACCCTCACATTCAGTCTCTATTTCTGCACTTGCCTAGTTGCCTTCCATCAAATCAAAATCAAATGAAATTCTCCTTCTCTCTCGAACGAAGGATCTCAAACTGTTTTATTACAAATCAATAAAAATATATGACATAAATATCCCTTACAAAGGTAATCTACCAAGGACACAAGTTAGGGTTGATAAGCTAAAAACAAGGAGCAAAACTTGCATAACTTCATACGAGAATGCAAGCTCTGCATCTCAGACCACGTTGCGGGCCTGGAGCTTCTAGAGAGGAAGAGGTGACAACAATGGAGGGCCCATTTAAAGCAATTTAAAAAACCACCTCATCAGAAGGGAAAGAAGGCTACAGAACATCATAAATCTCAACCATAAGGTTCTATTTACAAAACATTCCCATTGCATAAGCTATTTTCATCCAGACTTGTAATCGGAAAGGTATCTCGCAAGTCTCTTAACTCTGCAATCATTAAACACTCCTCATTTCGTTTTGCCTTAAGTAGTAGTATAACCAAGACCACGAAGAGAGACCAAGATGAAGTTGTAGACACAATAATAATAATAATAATAATAATAATAATTCATTATTTATTGGATAATTCTTTAAATTTAAAGTTTTGTATCTCAAGTGACGAGGCTTGATAAATAATTGTTATTTATATGTTGACCGTTCAGTTAATATAGCATGTGATAAGTGATATGATTTTCTAAATTTGCATATCATTTTGGATGATAAATTTGAAATACGATTTGGAAAGTCTTTTATTCACTAGTTCAACCATAGGATTTCTTTTTCTTAAAGGTTTCATTCAATATTAGCGGGGTTTTCAATGATATATTCCAATTTAACCTTAAAATTTTTTAAAGAAAATTACCATGTCATATAATTTAACATTCTTCATTTATTTTTATTTTTTTCGGTGATATTTTGTGTCAAATTAAGTGGTATAAAAGTTAGTTACAAATAAGTTATAGATATAACAGTAATCAATTAATGATATTTATGTATGTTTATGTTAATTATATTGAAATATCAGGTCACAACTTCAAAGATGGAAAAAAAAATGCCATTACTACAACCTCTTTCAAATGTTGAGACTTAAAGAAATATTGTGGTTCTAGTTGTTAGTGAACGCTGCCCTAAGATATTTTTAGCAAGTTAGTGTTGTGTTTTGATTTTTTTTTTTTTTGCCCTCTGATTTGTAGGGCGGACTGACGACTAATTAATCAATTTGTGCGTATTAGAATCAAACATATTATAAGAAAATAAAATCCAATCCTTTTTTATAATGGATCAAATCATATATACATATATATATATATATATATATATACACAAAAATATAAAACTGCTATAATTAGCAGTTATTCATATAAAACTGTATAAATCTTGTAATGACGGAAATGGATTGGACAATAGACAATGAATATTAATCAAAGAAGTTTGACAACGTAAATATGTAAGAATTAAAAGAAGAGATATTACCACAGCTTACAGTTTTGCAGTGAGCTTCCACTTCATTTCCCCTGTAACTCCTCTTTAAACTGTTCATTGAAAATACAACCTTAGCTTCACTTTCTCCCTATAACACATTGATTCTCCATTCAAAACGCAACACCACGGATGGAGGATGATTTATCTGTCGGAAAGACTACAACTGGTTGGGTGAATATGACTTCTACTTGGAGTAAGCATCTCCCTCATATACGCCCAAAACATGCCATGGGATTTCCAGAAGGTCAAGTGAAATGTCTTCTTGCTTGAATGTTATCAAACTCTCTTTATAGCAACGGATACTGTTTTCCCTAGTACTAAGCCCCATATCCCTCAATTCTTGGGTACTGGGTTCATATAAAAGTATTTGATATGTGTTAGATTCTACAAAAAAGGCACCTTTCTTCCAAAATTCAACTGGCTCAAAAACGTCTGTAAAAGGTCCAACAGTTAATTGTTTAATCCAATACCCGTCCTTCATTATCAAAATATCAAAGCAACTCTCAATCTTATCTAAAATTAATAATGAAAGAAAGCCATCATATAACCCGAGAATCCCAGATGATGATTCTGCAGGAATACATGGCCCATGTACCTCTTGAAATATCTCATCACTCATGTGAAATGAAAGGATCACTAGGCTATCATGATCGTAGAATGCCAACCAATAACAAATCCCATTCAAGTATGTGCTATCATTCCTTTTATACAAAAAATAATGAATCAATTCATTAACTTTGAAATGTCTCCACGAATTAGTAGTTAGTGTGTACAACGAAACTTGTAAAAATTCATATGAGGTACATCCTTCTTCATCCCATAAGGTACGTATCAAAATCAATTTATAGTCATTAGTCATTGGATCCAATCCAAATCCGACATTGCAATAATAGGACCCTGGATCACCTGGAGCGGAAAGAACAGGCATCCTACATTTTGGGAGAGTTTTAGATTCTCTAGTTGCAGGATTCCATAGAGTTAGTTCATTATATCCATATAAACAAAATAACCCATCATAAGGACCCATAACCTGTCTAAGTATAGTCACTTGAGGATCAAGATCTTGATATGATATATTAGTAAGTGTTTCATCAATAACCAAAGATAATCGTGGTTTTTCTGACATAACATCAATAGAAATAAGAAAGAGATGAGTTGTATCATCATTTTGGTTTTGGAAGTGTCTTGATATGAAATTAGGGTTTTCAACTAAGGTAAACCAAGCTTTGCATACATACTTGAATCGCATCAGAGATCTCACTGACAATCTTAACAAAATTTCAATCATTAAATCTTTAGGCATATCACCATTTTTTGTCTCCATTATCCCTCTTCCAGTTTAAGTTTTAAATCAAATTAACCATTTTCCCCGCCACAATATTAAAAAAATGTTTCAAGACCGCTTCACAATTTGCTTTCAAATGAATTGACCCTTCAAAAAATAGGAAAACTAGACATGATATTTGTCATGTATAGAAGGAATATGCTGATAGATAAAATTAGAATAGTAGACCGAGAGGCTTGTAAGAACGGCAATAAAGATTGTGAATGTGTAGGCAACATTTATATTAATGTAAAAGACAAATATTTACGAGAGTGTAAACAAGGAAAACGAACAGAAAGATTTTCATACCATGTTCTGCTAGTAAATTTCGCATTTGAAAGGACGGTGGAATAAGAGCAAAATCTTAGTATCCACCTTATGAATTCTTATTGACACTAGAGGAATCCTGATTTTGTATGCAACCTCTAGATAATAACAAAAGGCTTTTCTGAAAGGAACCAGGTCACTGTAATAAGGATTGGTTCTCGGAATAAATTGCAAAAGACTAGAAAAGAGAAATAATTGGTGGATAATAACTTTCCCATCAAAGTTGACTACGAGAATTGTGGTCACTTGAGGGTAAGATTTTATCTCAAATTAAGTAAATTCAGCGACTTTAACCAAGTGTGGTCATTTTATTGACTATGCTGTTAGAATATGAAAGAATTGACGCAAAGTATCCAACTTAAAAAAGTTAAAACAAAGCTTGCAGGTTGGTTTATTGACTCATCTATAATTTAATCTTAATAATATAATTTCTTTTTCGTAAGGGAAAAAAAAAAAGAGAAAAAGATGTGCAAAAACCCAGCGAGGGAATGATGTAGCATAAGGATTTTTCTATAGGGCATCCATGCACTATACTGCAAATTTAATATTACTCTAATTATATATTCGCGGTGCTATCATTCAACAGCAAATTTTATTTTCAAAGACGAATTAATTTTCTTTTTTAAATTTTAACTGATGTCACCTATGAAAGAATTATAATAGTTCAATCGATAACAATTACTATTGAGTTTCAATTTGTCATCTATTATTAAAAAGAAAAACACAATTTCAATTGTTTTAGATGAGGAAGGAGGGTTATTCAACTTACAAAATTGACTAAATCAGACCCATGTTTTATTTAATATTTTATACATTAGAATTATTTTTTAAAAAAATTCGTTTAAAAAAGATATTTTAACAGTTTTACAAATTTTTTTATGAGCCAGGATGCTTTCTATTTCGTAAAGTATTTCATCATTTGTTTCTAAAATGAAGAATTTATTCAGAAAACAATAGCGCGATTACGCAGTTTATAACCATACATGGAGCTAGCACTTATTTTCGAGATAAATATTTAACCACATGCAAACTGAACAAATTTCTTGCGGTCAACTCGATCGATAGCGAAATCTTTGCCCGTCCATGATTTCCCCATTCTCATTCCTTATCAAACCATCATATCCACTTTCAATATTCAATTGGGTTTGATCATTTACACTGCTCTTGCGAGTATCAATCTAATCATAAAGACCGGTATGATTTTCTTTTTTCTTTTTTCTTCTTTTCTTTTTTTTTTTTTAGACCGTGAGTTTGGTCCATATATGAATTTTCTTTAACTTACAAGAAGTGTAGTTAGTGCTGGAAAAGTTTTTTTTTTTCAAAGGAATTATTATGCACTCGAGTTTTGATATTAAAAAAAAAAGTGTGTTAAGATCAAATCCATGCTCATTTAATAACCAACTGCAATTGCAACAGTAGATCTGTGAGTTTCCTTTTGTTGGAAGTAGAAATGAATGAAAATTTTAGAAATAAATGAATAATTTCGTTCATCATGAATTAAGAAACTAAAGATATTCTTTTAATCTGAAGCAAATTGGAATTGGTGGATTTACAATGCTTTTATGCTGTTATGGTAGAAAAAGGACGAGTTTCTGTAGAAATTAAATCAAAAGAGGCAGTGATGACAAGCAATACTGAAAATTTTCCAAAAGATGTGATTATGGAAATTCTGTCAAGATTGTCCACCAAATCTTTGATGCGATTAAGGTACGTTTGTAAATATTGGTATGCTTTACTTAAAAACTACAATTTCATTTCGAAGCATTTCAAAAACTATAATGAAAATAATACTCGACTCATTATTGACTATGAAATTGTAACTGATGTTGATCGAAGACGTGAATTGTGTGTGTTCCTTGACGAAACACTTACGGACTTATCATATAAAGAGATAGAGATGCCAAAACCTGGATTGATTATGGGTCCATATGATGGCATATTTTGTTTAACTGAATTTGATCGTATAACTTTGTGGAACCTCGCAAGGAGAGAATTCAAAACCCTCCCAAAATGTAAAATTGTCCCTCCACGCTATACAAAACTGAATTATATTAATATTGGATTTGGAATAGATATCGTAAGTAATGACTGCAAGTTGGTCTTGATACGATCCTTATTCCATAAGAAAAGATACTGCTTTTATGAATTCTCACATGTTGTAATATATACCTTAAGTTCTAATTCTTGGAGAGGTTTTAAAGGAAATGGTTTGGTTCATTATCAAATAAATGGTCAATCTGATGGCATATACTTGAATGGAGTTTGTTATTGGTTGGCATCTCAAGATTATTCCCAGCAAATCATTCTTTCATTTCATATGGGTGATGAAGTATTTCATGAGATGCAGGGACCATTGAATACTCCTGCATCAACCGTTTCAACTCTTGGGTTGTATAGTGATATCCTCTCTTTATTAGTTTTAGAAACTGAGAACGAATATATTGATATGTGGGTGATGAAAGAAAAGACATGGATTAAAAAGTCAACTGTTGGACCCATTTTAGGTGCTCTTTGGCCACTTGGATTTTGGAAGAATGATACATTTTTTATTGAATCTCGAAATGGACATTTGCTCTTATATGACCCTGGAGCCCAAGAATTAAAGGATCTTGGATGCTTTTGTACAGCTGCACCCGGAATTTTCATTCATAGGTATAAAGAGAGTTTAACGAGAATTATTGGAGAGGATAGTTTGTTTGATTCTGGTGACATTCCCTGGTATCTCTTGGATGTGCATCAAATAGATTCTGAGAGAAATTGAAATGTTATGTCCCTCCAAAGAGCTAAACCTATATACTGGATTAACTAATAATCGTTTATGACTCATGTTTTCAATGAAACATCAACTCGCTGTGAAGGAAAAAATAGTATGAAAGTACCAAGATTTTTTTTTTCCCGAAATGGAACGATAACAGGTTATTGGAAATAAAAAAAAAATAGTGTTAAACAGTTCTTTCATCTTGTGTATTTTTTCCCATTAACATTTGGTTTTTTTTCCTTGAAGTATTAATGCTTTGAGTATTGTGTTCTCTCTAATCACAGGATTTACACAGTAGTTTTATGTTAGATCATTCTTCAATTGTAATAATAAATGGCTATAACTTATGCATATCTATTAAAAATCTTTTCACAATATTGATTTTACTAATATAGTCAACTTATTCAACTTAACTAAGGGGGCGAACTTTTTTGTTTTTTAAATTTGAAATCTTTTAAATAGGCCTGAATTTGATTGAAATTTGAATAAGTTTGAATATAAATGTTTGAATGACATGTTTGACCCATAATGGGTTAGCCTAGTGGCAAGGTGCAACCAAGGAAGAAGTAGTAAGATCAAGATGAGGTCCTAAAGTCGATTCCTCACAAAGGATTATCTCATGATTTTAAGTGGACGATTATGACAGTGGGTTATGGATGCTTGACATGTGCATAAGCTGATCCGGACACCTCGTCTAAAAAAAATGACACTTTTTTTTAATATATGATAATAAGTCTTAAGTTGTTTTTTTTTAATGATTAAAAACATCTGAAAACTAATAATTTCACATACGTGCCTTTATTTAGTATTATATGTATTGTACATTGTATATGTTATATAAACATATGTAATAATCAATACAACAAAATCAAAATTAGAATACTATAGTGCCATAAAAAAAATTATATAACATATTAATGTGTTTCACATATAATATGAATTTTTTTAATTACTACGTAATAAAAAAATAACAAATGAGTGTTCAGAAAATTATTTTAACAATAGAATAATTGAAAACAAAAGATTAATTTGATGCTTGAAATAGTTGATTTGTAATTTGATCTCACAAAAGAGTTTAAGATTAGGAAAAGATAGTAAAGAATTTATAAAATAGGAATTAATTAAAATTATCAAGGGTATTTTAGAATATAAAAATAGATAATCGATTTAGATCTTCTCCTATTCAGAGAAAGCTAGAAAATATCTTTTTTTATTCAGATATAATAATCTGAGAAAAAGTTTTCAATCTAAAAAACAATCACAGTAAAAAAGTCTAAAGTTTGAGATTTAGTAAAATTTAGACTTCAGATGGAATAATAATCAACCTGTCCTTGGTGTTAGTATTTAATATTGAACTTTATTATATAATATGTTATTATTATTTTTTTTAACAAAAACTCACGAAAAGAATTTATAACCTGGCTAGTAGGGGTGTGCATTGGTCGGGTCGAGTCGGATCGGATCGGGTTTTGCCGAATTCGACTCAACCCGATGACATATCGGGTTTAAAAAATTGAACCCGTAGTCGGGTTTTTATAAGTGTTGACCCGATTCTAAGCCGCCTACCTCGGGTTCGATCGGGTTAATTGGGTTGTCGGGTTGGTTTATCAGGCTTTTATAAAATAAATCCCAATGCCCATTATACATAACTTACATGTAGTTCACGACTATTTTTCAATTGTAGTGCAAATTTATTTGGTTATAATTTTTGTTTTGTTATAACGCTTTGAAAATTAATAAATTTTATTATAAAGATATGCTCAATGTCTATGAAAATGCAATTAATTTCTTTATAATGCTTTGAAAATTAACAAATTTTATTATAATCATGACCTGTTTTTTCTTAATTTTATTATTCAAAAGAGATTAATAAAAGCATTGCTTCAAATTATTAATTTTCATCAACCTACCAAATACATTGACCAAGAAATATAACAAATAATAATAAAATATGAATATACAGAAATTAATAATTATATAATTTAAAAAATTAATACATAAAAATTTTAAAAAAATTACATTACGCTGATATTAGGCGCGTTGGCCATGGTAGTCGAAAGGCTTGGTGAGGCGCGTCAACCGTGGAGTGTTGAAGCGTGGAGGGTTTGCCAGCTTGGTGAGGTTAGATGGCTGTGGAAGTGGAGGGCTTGGCGATAGGGATGGCAATTGTACCTGGGGGGTCCGGGTACCCAGCTCCTCGGCCTGGAAATGTCCGAGAAATTACCCAGAATTTTGGGGATTTAAGCCGGGGAAGGGGAGAGTAATCCCAGGGAACGCCCCGGGCTGGGTCGGGGCCGGGGACTAGCCTCCTCGGTCCAGCCCCGGCTCGGAATAAATATAAAATATATTTTATTTAATTTATTTAATTTATGACAATATAAACAAGCAAACTATCAAAACGCTCGATAAAACTTGACAAAACTCGATAGCGCTCGACACGACTCGACATGT
>SNVD02005708.1:0-105116 GCA_013180625.2 Boswellia sacra
AAAAAAAAATTTCAAAATTTTAAAAATAGGAATTAGTTGAAATTATTAAATATCATAAAAATAAAGTTAACTAGACGCATTGATAAATGACTAAACAACTTCTAAGCCTTATCACACCCATTAATTACTTGTTATTTTTGTTCTCTCTCTTTTCTTATTCAACTTTCTCTCTAAATCCTTCATCAATCTTTTCATGAAAAGGTTAAAACTTATATGTATAGAGATGTCGAGCGTTTGGCTCTGGGCTGATGATATAGATGTCATCCCCATCCTTATCTTTGTCAATAATTAAAAAAATAACTAAATGATCAATTTCTCACAACTTTAACAGATGACGAGTGATGAATTTGTTGGAGATAACAAGTGGGGAGTAATGAATTTAGGGGAGTTGAGGGGAGTTTATGTTAGGCTATTGGCTAAAAAAAAAGATATTCCTAAAACCCTAAAAGATATTCTTAAAGTCTTGATAAATATAAAAATTCTATTAGGAGAGTTCTAATTGAATTATAAAATGAAGAATACTATTAGAAATAGGAGAATCCTACTTCAACTAGGAAAGAAAGACTAATCTTATTTTGAATATGAAAGTTTTACTAGTGAAGGAAGAGGAATCCTATTACTAAAAGGAAAAGGTAAAGATTGGGACTTGGAAGCCTATGTAAATGATCATACTCCTTGGTCAAAAGTGCACCACTTGAAGCATTTCATGGTTTAGGTCTAGGTAAAGTCCTCTCTGGTGAGGTGGTTAAAATTTCTCTTGGAGGTGTGAGTGAGTGAGTTAGCTTGGTAAGAGGGGGTGTATTAGGGGTCTTTAGGAAAGGTTATTGGGAGTGAGTTCAAAGCCTATATGATTGTAACAATTTTTCATATAGCGAAATTTTGTCTTTGACAACCATGATTTTTCTCCAATTTTAGAGTTTTTCACGTAAAATCTTTGTGTTGTTATTACTTTATTATTCTTATTTCTCTATTATTGACCTTGGTTTCATAACAAGTGGTATCATAACTAAGGTTCGTGGTGGAGCATTGGAGGTTTTATTTAAGTTCTTGCATTGGAGTTTTGGTGTCATAGTTGAGTAGTTACGATCTAAGTAAGCTTTATCAAAAAAACTTATTGTCTAAGGAGGTTAGGTTTTAAGTGAGATCGCTTGTGACCCATCCAATCTTTCCTGGGAGCTTACTTGGCCAGTAGTAAATTCACTAAGACTAGAAGTGCATCAAGAGTATAACTAGGAGAGCAAAACGTTATGTCTACTTTTAAGGCTGATATAGAGAAATTTGATGGAAGAATGAATTTTGGCTTATGGTAAGTACAAGCCAAGGATATTTTTATTCAAAATGGCTTATACAAGGTTTTGAAGGGAAAACCAACTCTTAATTCAAGTAGTACTACTGGTGAATCTAGCAAATTTAGGAAAAAAGAAGTAGCCAATTGGAGATGTGGACAATCTGGGCACCTTAAAAGAAATCGTCCAAATGATGGAGCATATTCGGTTAGTAGCTCCAAAGGAAATACTAATGGTTCCGCTAATAGTGTATCTCCTTATACTATAGGAGATGATCTTGTTCTCTAAGAAAGATATGTACATCCTCATGACATTTCGTTAGGTGTCATGAAAGAGGATGTATTACTACTAGAGGGTTCACAAGTTTACACACGGGCGTTGGTTTGGCCTTGATGCAAGGTGTACGGTGGAAGGTATGTCGGTAGCTGAGGAACTCTTGGAAAAAGCCAAACATGGGGGTTGCACCATAAAATTTTAGCATGTTTTTCGACATGTGACTGAGGTGAAATCTTAGAATGGATTTATTCTAAGTGGGTATACTCTTTATGGTGGAGTAAGATAATTCTCTAGATCAATGATTGTGGTTGTTGGTAAGAGACAATGTTAAGGTTTTATTTAGCCAAAGTGAGATTGTTAGGATATTGGCTAAATCAAAAGATATTCCTAAAATCTTGAAAGATATTCTTAAAGTATTGATAAAGATAAAAATCTTATTATGAGAGTTCTAATTGAATTGGAAAATGAAGAATCCTATTAGAAATAGGAGAATTCTACTTCAACTAGGAAATAAAGACTAATCTTATTTTAAATAGGAGAGTTTTACTAGTGAAGGAAGATGAATCCTATTACTAAAAGGAAAAGGCAAAGATTGGCAAAGATTGGGACTTGAAAGCCTATATAAAGTATCATACTCCTTGGCCACGAGTGCATCACTTGAAGCATTTCATGATTTCGCTCTAGGTAAAGTCCTCTCTAATAAGGCGGTTAAAAATCCTCTTGGAGGTGTAAATAAGTAAGATAGCTTGGTTGGGGGGCGGGGGCGGGGGGGAGGTGTCCTAGGGGTCTTTGAGAAGAGTTATTAGGACTGAGTTCAAAATTTATATGGTTGTAACAATTTTTTATATAATAAAGTTTTGTCTCTGATAGTCTGTGGTTTTTCTTCGGTTTTGGAGTTTCTCACGTAAAATCCTTATATCATTGTTACTTTATTATTCATATTTCTCTATTATTGGCCTTGGTTTCATAACAGTTTAATCACTTTCCAATTTAACCCTTACAATTTAGTTAGATCACCAATTTCTCACTAAAAAAAAAAAAAATCCTCAACCATTACCATAGGAATATGGATAGGGGGTTTGCTGAAAAGTTTTCAAAATATAAGAGGATTAATTTTTTTTCAGAACTTTGGGGGCCCAGGGGGTGTCAAAATTGACCTTTTTTTTGAAAAATTGAATAGTCAATAATTATACCTAGTCTATGCAATGCAGTGCAAACAATAAAACTACTTTAATAATAGCGACACTTAAAGCAAATAATAATTAACTTCAATTATAATAATAATAAATATAAATTTATTTTACAATAATAAAAATTAAAAAAAGGAAGAAAAACATGAAAGCCTTAACTTGCTGCGTGTAAGTTGCGCTGTCTTTTTAATAAAATTGCCCTTCGTTTTCTCTCTCTATCCGAGTTTATAGAAACCAAACAAAAGCCCACCCAATCGGAGAGCGAGAGAGCCAGCCACGGAGACAGACTCCTCTCTTGTCTTGTTTCTTTCTTCTTACAACAACACCAAACATTTCCATTTTCTTTTTTTAATTTCTCTCTGTCTCTCTCTCTCTCTCTCTCAAATTTTGATAGCAACCTTTTTTTTTATTTTCTTTTAATTATTTTTATTATTCAATTTCTTATACTCCCTTCTCTCTCTCTCAACTGTGTCTTTGCCTTCCCAATTTTGTTTCACCATCAGATCTGCCCTTCCTTTCCGTTTCTCAATTTCCTCAGGTTTGATCTCTTTCCCTCCAAGTCGGATCTGGGTTCGCTTCAGTTTCCTGAATTGTCTTCGTCTTAGATCTAGAATATCCGTTTTCGAATCTCTGCCAGCTCGTATTGGCCGGCTTTTGAATTTGATTGTTTGTTGCTAGGTGATTGATGTATCGCGTCAATTTTGAATGCCGCATTCGTTTTTATTCGTTTTTTCAATCTGGGTTTGATTTCATTTCATTTCATTTCTGTTATTTGATATAATCTGTCGGGTGGGTGTTTTTTGTATATGAAATCTTGATTGGTTTTTTGAATTGAGTAATTAGGATTCTGTCTTTTTATTTGATTTTTACATCTGGGTTCGGCCTGGATCTTTTCAAGATTTTGTGGGTAATGTAAAATTTACATTACTTATGTTGAATTTGTAAACAAAAAAAAAACATTTTTTGTTGGTCAAATCTGGAATTTTTCTATAGACTTTGATGATAATTGATGTTTGATTTTAGAAAAGAAATTGGTTGCCATTGCTTGTATGATTTATTTATTTTTATTTGTTGTGTGTATTTTTGTTAGAGGTTTTCTTGTTTTTAGATCGTCTAGCTTCTTGTTATGATTGCTATTTGCTGCTTTCTGATTAAGTCTGTGAGGATTCAACATGGTTATATAATATGAATGGAAATAAGAATCAGTCGTAATGGGTTTGAAGTTCCATGATTCATTATTCATATTATATGTGGTTTTGAAATTGTTAGTTTGTCATTCTTAGAGCTGGCACTCAATTGGTTTGTGTTGTGAACAGGGCATGACAAAGATTTTGAAGCGATCTTCTTTCATTTGAATCGGGCTGGAGCAATTGGAACAGATATCTAAAGAGGATTGCGTATACTTATTTTTGTTTTGAACATAGCCGGCGATGAAGAAAGTCTTTGATCAAACTGTTAGGGATCTGTAAGTCCGAGAATTATTTCAACAAAGTAGTTTATATACTGTAGCCTTATTGACATCACACAGGATCGTTTCATTGTTTTAACTTTAGAACCACTTAAGTCTTTTGAACTTGCTGAATTTATTTATTTGTTTTTTATGATCCATCAATTCGATGATTTCCATATATTTTGTGATCGTTTTGTCTGATTGTCTACCTGCTTTTCTTTGTTCTTGCAGTAAGAGAGGGGTTAATAAGAAAGTGCTTAAAGTTCCCGGAATAGAACAGAAGGTGAAAAATTATTCATTTATTTTTTCCTGTGAATTCCTGTTCTGTTTAGCTTATTATAGCTACTTAAGGTTGTATTTGCAAATTTGACTCTTATGAGATGGTAAATGAAGTGTGTTTCAATAATGGCATATTTGGTGCTGGAAGTTTCTTCGTGAAAGTTTGTTATGTGCTACGGTTTTTGGTAAACAAATTGATATATACAGTCTCCAAATTGGTAAACAAATTGATATATACAGTCTCCAAATTTCACTAGGTGTTGAAGCATGTAAAATATAGGTGTAAAGTTTATTTTTCCTCTTTCAGGTTCTTGATGCTACTAGCAATGAGCCCTGGGGTCCCCATGGAACACTTCTTGCAGATATTGCGCAGGCTACCAGAAACTAGTAAGCTTGAATATTTCTTGCATTTGTGCTTCGCATTGCTTGGTACAGATGAATTCATTTTCAAAATTTTTTGCAGTCATGAGTACCAGATGATTATGACAGTCATATGGAAGCGGATTAATGATACTGGAAAGAATTGGCGGCATGTATATAAGGTCAGCATTTCTTTGATGTATTTGTTGCATCAAATTGCTTGGGCTCAGTATCTATTTATTTAATAACTTTTATGGTTTGGGATGATGTTGCTTTATTTGTTTATTTATTTATTTATATGTTGGTGCTTTAACTGTTAAATTATTTCCTTTACCCTTAATTCTTATTATCTGTGATGCTCCTTTTTTATTTCATTTTGGACTTTGCACACGCTGCATTATTTTTCTATAATGAGAGGACTGAAATATTTCTTCTGCTGAGCTTCAGGCCTTGACTGTTTTGGACTATCTAGTAGCCCATGGATCAGAGCGTGTCATAGATGATATCAGGGAACATGCATATCAAATATCGGTATTTCCAGTTCCTCAATTCCTGCATTGCACACTTTGCAGCTCACTTGTCACCTTTATCAATGCTGTCTAAAAACAATCTTTTTGTCATGCTGCAGACATTGGCTGATTTCCAATATATTGATTCTGGTGGAAGGGATCAAGGTAGTAATGTCAGAAAGAAATCTCAAAGCCTTGTGGCCCTTGTAAATGACAAAGAACGGATAATTGAAGTTAGACAGAAGGCAGCTGCTAACAGGGACAAGTGAGTCTGCTTTTTCTTGGTTTTTTAACTGTCGGTTTCTTTCTTCTTTCATAACCATTATTTTTACTCAACTTTGAATTGCTTTAACATAGTTCCTATTTTATATTTCCCCTTTATATATTACACAATCATTACTTATAGCAAAATTTTTGAAGGAATTTTGCAAATTTTTTTCCTTTAGATTATATTTACAGTTAATGACCAGGTTGCCATATCTTTTATGGAATATTTTTCATCATAATCTGATAAATGAAGATTACAGTTCTCTCATATTTGAGAAGTTTTGAATTTTTCCCTCAAATTCTTTCTTGATTTAAATGTGAAAATATGTAAAAATAGAAATGGGGATTCAGAGTGAGTTGTAACTTTGTTTATTCAACAGATTTCGCAGTGCTGCAGCTGGTGGAATGTATAGACCTGGTTCATATTCAAGTTCAGGAGGATATGGTGACAGATATGACTATGATCGCTATGAAGGCCGCCATGGAGGCAGGGATGATGATCAGAATGGCTACGGTTATGGAAGAGAAAGAGAGTATGGCTATCGGGATGATGATCGACGTGGAAGAGACTCATATTTTCGTGATGTTGACCGCTATGGCAGGGACTATGAAGATCGCTATAGCAGAGATGGGTATAGGGATGATGATTATCGTGGGAGAAGTAGAAGTGTTGATGGTGACCAAGATGGCGCGAGTAGGGACTCAGATAGAAACCGTGCTTTTGATGATGATGGTCAAGCATCATCTCGGTCTGTATTGACTCTTTCTAGAAGAAAAATTATTTCTGAATGAGAAGGTTCGATAACATTGCAATCGTTGTTCTGTTTGCAGGCCACTTGAGCGAAAATATTCTGAACAAAATATTGGTGCTCCTCCTAGTTATGAAGAAGCATTAAGTGAATCCAGAAGTCCTATTACTAGTGAAAGGTATTGTCATTTTGATATAGAAATGCAGTAGGATGTTGCTTACAATTGTATCATGATTCTGGTCAATTCTGACTGTAATCTTGATTAAAGGGATGGAGAAGCTCCGGCCGCATCTATTCCTAAAGCTTCTTCTTCACCTCCTGCTCCAAGAGCTGCTTCTCCACCTCATGCTCCCTCAACTTCCTCTCCACCTGGTGCCTCCTCAGTATCTTCTCCACAAGCAAGCCATAATCCAAGCCAAGAAACCAACTTATTTGACAATACTGTATCTGGGAACCAAGAAGTTGTGGCTTCTGATGAATTTGATCCCCGTGGTCCCGTTGCAGGTACAGTAATTTCTGTATACATGTTATTGTTTTATTAAAATTACCAAGTGCCCTGTTGCAGTATCTTTCTGTGCTGCTATAATTTCACCTCTAAGTTCTTGTGTTTACAATTCCTCAGCATGTGGACATTGGGTTGGTAATGTTTTAATTCAACATTTAATTGCATTTGCGTCCATATCAATTTGTATTCAAATGTATCCTTTCCTTTTTGGTAAAATTGTGGATTGGGAATTGAGAGTTCGGTCATGTATATTATGATTTTCAATAATAGATCAGTATGAATGCGAATTTCATTGTATCTGTTGATTGTAAATTTTTTCTGCCTGATAGCATATAAGAATATTACCATATAGAAAGAGAAGTTGCAAGATTGGTTCATGTTAATTTGTTGAGGTGATTGCCTCTCATTTTTAGGTGGGTGCATAGCAATGCTATGAAATTGATTTTGGTATCAAAATTATAGAAGTGTGAGTTAAGTTAGTTCATTTATAGAATTTGGCTAGTATTTTAAGTTCAAGGCCTTAAGCTTGAGTTGGATTGGAAAATTTTTACTTGAAATAATATGAATTGATTCTGTCCAGTGACGTTTTGATGTGAAGGGAAAGTTGTTAAGTGATTGACTAAGATTTATATGTGGTGTTTGTTTTTATTTGTGACCTCCTCTTATTGCTGCAGTTGCATTTTAAAGACTAGGTTTTGTGTATATCTTTTGATCTCTTTCTTCATTAGTTCTTTGGCTCCGTTTATATAGTTTTCAAAGTTTATAAAGTGGCAGCTGTTTTGCAGATTTCCATATATAAAGTGTTTTAAGTGAAATTTCTTCCCTTCAGAAATTACATAATTGAGGTCATTAGGCCGTGAAAAGCTAGACAAAAGTTTTTCTAAAATAGAGGTGGTGCAAAGCTAGTGTTTGGTTGTGTTGATTTCTAGTAATTTTTCATATAATTTAGATTGAACTCTCTCTTAGTAGCAAGTTTCAGCTAAAGTCAGCCCACTGTTATATTAGACTGCCTTTATGTTCAATTTTCTGGAAAATGGGTTTTTTATTATTATTTGCTTTTAGTACTGCTGCTGTCTTTTTGTGAGATATGATTCCATGTGATTGACTGGGGGATTGGTCCTTGATGTGATTATGGAACTAGTGGTTTTGGAGTAGAGTAAACTTTGTTCTGTTTACTTGTTGCTGCTACTTTGCAATTATCCTCTGAGACTGGAAATTCATTTTCTCCTTTTTTTTTTTTTTTTTTAAATTTTCTTTTACCAGCTGCAGCCACAATGTCAAGTGCTGCTGCCCCCCCTAGCATAAATAGTGCTGAAGTGGACTTGCTTGGCTCCCTGTCTGATGTGTTTTCTCCAAATCCTTTGGCGATTATGCCAGCTACGACTGCAACTCCTACTGCTGAAGCTGATGCATTTGCAAATGCTGGTTCAGCACCCACGTTCACTACACAAGCAGCACCTACTGTAATGAATCAGGTAATTTTATTCGTTTTATATACGAACTCCTTGAAATCATTTTCCTTGGGTTGATGTGTTAGGGAAAAAAACCAGAAACTTCTATGGTCTGGAGCCATTTTATTTTCTCTTGATCAATATGGTGCTCAAGGTCACATCTCTTGAAATGGAACAATCATATGGATTTGATATGAAGAAAATTGATTTGATGGAGCCTAAAACATTTTTGGTTATTCTTCAGCAAAAAGGGTTCAAAAGGAAATGCTTGTCTGAATAATTTTAGTGCTATGTTTGTGGTAGGGAATTGTAGTTCCGCATTTAGAGGAATTCAAATGTTATGTAATGGTCTCATTCTGTGGGAATCCTATTGCATCTTATAGATATTGACAAGTAAAATGTTGTTACTGTGGGACATACCATCTTTTTCAACCTTAAGGTTGGGTAAATGGTAAAAGGCCATCGGTTTTAACCAAGAGGTCATGGGTTCAAATCCAATTATCCATCTACTTGAGATTTTATTCACTCTACAAATTTCCTGGTTAATAAAGTGGAATGGTCTTAAAGTAGCCACTAGTTTAGAACTTGGGGAAAGTTAAGGGAAATATCCGAAAAGAAAAGGACGTATTGTGTTCTTCAGGCTATCTTTTTTAATTTTACTTTTTTATTTAAATCAATTAGCTTGAGAACAATTTTAGTGTTTGTATATTATGAAGATATTACATGCTTCCAATGTGATGTCTAATGAATTGACATTTTTTATGGACATACCTTCACATTGAACCGTTATATGTATTTTGATATGAAAGTTAAAATGAACAGATTTCTTGAAACCTACAAATCCTGTGGTAATTATCTTGAGTAAACAGAAAGAAACAAAGAAAATGGTTGTGGGATCTTCTTAGGTTGAACTTTGTATAAAGGGAAGTTAGAGATTCATTTAAAACTTAAATACTACTGAACTGTTTCATTTCTATGAGATGTCCAATTCCATAGTTTGCCGCAAACTAGTGAAAGATTCATTTATTTCTTCCTGTACTTTTTCTATTTTGATTTTGTATTGATTCTTGTAGAGCTTATTGATTATGAAGATATCTGTCATTGACTCTGAGTTGAGAGTCTAGGTAAATGAAGAAAAGCCTCTTCTAATTACTGCAGACTCAAAAAATTTCTCCTTTACTATTATTATTATTAGTATTTTTCTGTTTGGGTTGTGATTGTTTGACAAAAATACTTTTGTTTGATGTAGACTTTTGATGATCCTTTTGGAGACTCTCCTTTCAAAGCTGTCCCTTCTACAGACGCTACTACGTCTCAGCAACAGACTTCAGCATCTGCATCTTCTTTCCATCCTTCCATGAACCAAACTGCTGATATTCCCCAGCCAGCTGCGCCAAACGCGGAGGCTGCCACCAATTTTGGGGATAACTTTTATGACGTTACATACTCAGCGCCAAGTGTCTCCAAAGTTCAACCTCCTTCAGCAAACTCACAGTTTTTGCCTCAAGAACTGTCCACGTCACAGCCACACACTGATATTCTGGCAGACATCCTCCCTCCCACGGGAGCTTCGTCTATTGTTGCATCACAAGGAGGTTTTTTGGCTCCAACTGGGCAACCTGCACAGCCAAGCAGTAATATGTATGGGGGCTTTCATCCACAGCCAGGATCGATGACACCACAACCTGGATCTATGACTCAAGCAGCTTCACCCATGGCCCCTCAAACCCCATCTGGCTCAGTTTCACAGTTTGGTGGTGGGAACTTCAACCCACAGGCTGCTTCTACAGCTCCTGTGCCCTCATACATGGCTCCTCAATCTCCTGCTGGACCAGCTGGACAGTTCAATGGCGGAAACTTTCTATCGCGTCAAGGTTCTGGAGTTCCTGCTGCTTCGCAAGTTGCTCATCAAACTCCAGCCAGCCCATTTACACAGCAGAATGGTGATTTTCTGAATAACATTCTTCCTCATGCAGGACAAAACCCTCCAATAGCTTCACAATCATCTCTTCCATCTTCAAGTGGAGCTCTTGCTATCGTGCCGCAATCTCAACCACCCAAGGATAAGTTTGAGCCCAAATCAGCAGTTTGGGCCGACACACTTAGCAGAGGGCTAGTTAATTTGAATATATCTGGACGTGAGTTCTTTCAATATTTTTAAGTCACAAAATGTAATTCTATGTTTTTATTATCAAATTTATTCCGTGCTTCGAAATTAACATTACCACATTTCTTGATGGGCAGCTAAGACAAATCCACTGGCAGACATTGGAGTTGATTTTGATGCCATTAACAGGAAGGAAAAGAGGATGGAAAAGCAACCGCCACAAACTGCGGTAACATCTACTGTCACCATGGGTAAAGCTATGGGAGCTGGTTCTGGGATGGGCCGTGCTGGAGTTGGTGCGCTTCGTGCACCACCAAATCCTATGATGGGTTCTAGCATGGGTATGGGCATGGGCATGGGAGGTGGTCAAGGCATGGGCATGGCCATGGGTGGTGGTCAGGGTATGGGTGTTGGTCCGGGCATGGGAATGGGTATGGGTGGTGGTCCGGGCATGGGCATGGGCATTGGTGGTGGTCCTGGTATGGGCATGGGAGGCTATGGCGGCATGAATCAACCTATGGGGATGGGGATGGGCATGGGAATGAATGTGGGTATGAATATGGGAATGGGGCAGGGAGGCCAGATGCAATCACAAACTGGGATGCCTCCTGGATCAACTATGCCAGGTGGTTATAGGCCCATGATGGGTACAGGAGGTTATTCTCAACAGCCATATGGTGGTGGTTACCGATGAGAGAAAGCCACCTTTGATGACTGAGGTAAGGAACAAGTAGATACATGTTATATTATGATGAGGTAAAGACGGTTGGCATAGCAAATCTAGTTTTACCATTAAATTCTTCGCAATGAACTTCTAGTGAGTTTTGGAAGCTGTATGTTTCATGATCATTAGTTGTAATTTTCTGGGGAGTGGCTCATTGTGATTTATATCATTCATCATAGTTCATATTACATCAGTTGTTTTTGGCCACGATAGGCTCTGGGTTTGTTGCTCTCTTCATCTGTTGTGAAGCTGTGTAACAGTGAGGACACCTTTTGTAGGTTGCTCTCCCTTTTTTGAACTTTTATATATTCTTTGTGATTTACAAAATCTACGTATGTGTTTACCACTGAACAATAAATTTGATAATTCATTTTTCTATCGCATTTGTCTCTTCAGTTAATTTACTGTATGTCTATCCAATGAATTTCAGCGTCAAGTTCCAAATATTTAAGTTTACTTTCTGATGGTGCTGCTCTTTCCCTTCCTTGCTGCCAATGAAAATTTGGTAGCCAGTTAGCTTGTTCCATCATGTTCGGTTATAACTTGGAAGATTTGGGATTCTAGATCGCACTATTTGACTTTTCCCTCGTTATCATCTGGAGTGTGTTGCAAGATCTTGCAAAATCCAAGTTAAATTCACAGGAGAATGGTTCTCATATCTTTCCTATAACTGAAAGAAGATTTTGTGTAGGCTTAATAGAAAATGCAATGTGTTTCCTTAGACATGATGGATCAGTCAACGATACAATGCTTCTATCTCTGATACATGCTTCCCATTTGAATGTTCAAAATTGCTGCTTTTGTCAAAATTTGTCGCCTCATTTGGCACATTGGTACTTAGAAACGATTCTCATTTTTGCTTGTATCAGATGTATAATGGCTTCTCTAGTGCAAGAATTGTCTTTTCATCGTTAAGTAGTTGAACTCGATTCCTGCAGTGTATAGGCATTTCTGGTTGTGGGTTTGGCCCAAAATTAATATTCATTTCTCTGGGCAGTTCTCTCTGGGTTTCTCAGATCTCTTATCTTGCTTTTAACATATCAGCCATTTTGCTCTCTTCCTTCAGTTTTTGAGAAGCAAATAAAGCAATATACCAAAGTTAGATCAGTCGTTCTTGATTCTCCTTCCTTTAAAATCTTCAACGTCCAATATTTCCTTCTTCTTGTTGTTTAGAAATTCAAAGAAAGATTGCTATTATGATCAGTTTCGCATATTGGTCGATATATAATTTATACGTGGACAATTTGGTTCCCTAATTTTGATTTGCTATTCTTGAAAAATTTAGTTCATTACCAAAACATCGTATATAGTACCAAAAAAATCCTCAAATAAATCATTTCATTTTCTCTAAAATCAAGACAAATCAAATTCTACATTAATTAGCTTTTACATCCTCCATCCAATTTATCTGTTCTCTGTTTAATAAAGAAGGTATTCATTAAAGGATATCATTTTTGTCTGGGTACTCTCTGAATTTCTCTAGCAGTATAACTACACTAGCGAGTGAGTTTTATGGAAAATGCAAATGCTGCCTGCAATTTTCTTTACACTGTATAAGTAAATAAATATGTGCTAATATCGGTAAATTTGAAATTGACAAAAAGAAAGAAAGAAAAAAAAAAAGAATCCTCAAAAAATCAGTATTACAGCTAAACCATATATACTTTCTTGTGGTGAGAATGATCTGTATTTTCATGTCTCAAATATATGTTAAATTCGTATATAATAATATTTTAATTATAAAAAATTTGATCAAAAATATGATAGGATTTAAATCAATATATGAGTTCATTAAATAAGTGATGAGAAGGTATTTATTAAAAATCATTACCTGTCCTTAATTGTAAAGATTACAGTATAAATACTTTAAAAATAGTATTTATTTCTTGAATGTGGGTGTTGAGCATTTAATACAGATACAAATAGCCCCCTCCCTGTATCCTAACAGTTTAAATTTGTCATATAAACTCAAATTAAAAAAAAAAAAAGAGAGAGAACTAAAAATCTGATAACCTAACCTTAGAAAAACAGCTTTCAAATAGCAGCCAAACAATTATAAAAACATGCAAAAGAACTTTTTTAAGTTTTAAAAATGCTAATCTAGATGCCTTTCTTACCAGTCTCTAAGCAGTTCTTCACCCTTTAATCTACCCCATTACAGAAAAACACTTTTACTAGAACAATTTCCAAAAAAAAAAAAAAGAAAAAAGAAAAAAAGAAAGAACATAACTTCAACCTTGAAAAAGCTAATTTCCATAGCTTGACCAAACAAGTTATAAATGTTTCACAACCATTCAATTGAAAAAACAGGTAATCTGCAATTTCATTTTCATACGAAACAGAAAACAGGAAAACTTTTTTGTAACGCAAACTTTCATATAGCGGCTAAACAGAAACCTCATGGACTTTGCGTTGTTACTGTGTATTAAAATTCTAAGTAAGAATTGAAACTCAACATTAGAGAGCAGTCTCAGACATAATTCGGGGCTTAGAACCTTTGCGCGCAGGTGCTAAAAACTTGGAGTTCATGTACCATTCATGCTGTCACCAAGATACAGTATAGTATGGAATTTTAATTCCAGAAGGGATTTATATCTCTGAAATGGTCGTTGTTTTCATCACTTTTCAGTGTATGGGACTGTGGATTTTGCTGTCAAAATGAGATGTGGTTGACGGCCTGCTCTTACTGTCATTTCTGGTGGAAGAAGATGTCACATCTCTGCCGGCTGTCCAGTCAGGATCCTTGTTACCGGGCTACGCCGGAGTCGAAATAGAAAACCCCCATCTCCCGCAGGAATAAAAGGTGAGATTGAAGATAGAGATTTGAACAATGCATGGTGATATCTGTCAGGATTAACAAAAAAATTATCCAGCAGCATATCGGATTTGGTCTCTCTCTGGTGGAAGATGGCTCTTTTCCTTTTACAACTAAAAAAAAAAAAGTCCAATAACTCCTCACTAAAAACAATTTTTAGACCCGAATCTCATGGCTAATAGAAGATAATTAATACTAAGCAAATTAAACAAACTTACTGTTTCCCGTCCGCAGCCAGTTTGAGAATTTGGTTCCCATTCTGATGAGCTCACATCACCACTAAAGTAGGAGAAATAATTCACTTATGACAATATATATTCTTTTAGTGGACTACAAGTTGGCCTCTTGACACTGGAAGAGTCAGCATTAGTTGAAGAACTGATCTGTGCAAAGGATTTCAGCTGCTGGTTTAATCGTGCTCTGAAGATTTTGAGCAGTGTAAAAGACAAAAAAAAAAAAAAAAACCACATTAAGAAGTACATTCTATGAAAATACATCATCGTTATAAATACCATTTGAGGCAAAGTTCAGTTTAGTATCCATACCTTTCTCACTGAATTCCCTGTTAGGATATCGAACAGCAAGATCATGGAAGCGATATCCACTTGCTTGGCTTCCTCTCATAATTTTTCACTATCTTCAAACTTTTGTCACAGACAATTTCTCTTGTACGCTAATAGCACTAAGCGATCCAATAATTAAAAAGCTGCAATTAATTCACTGACTCTACCACATTCATCCAATGCATTTCCCTACGAATTCATCATCCGTTTCATTTGCATTTTCATATTGAGCTGCTTCATTTGCTTCAGCAGAAATCACACCTGAAGCTGCTGTGGGGACACCCAAATGATGAAAAATATGTGGGGGAGGGGAAGTGACAGGAGAATCTGCAGCAGTGGAAGATGTGCGCTCAGCTCCATAGCTGCCTGGATTTGCGATTACAGCACTAAGTGAATCTTTGCTGCCTCAGAGGAGGAAGTTGAATGCGCATCGGCAACACTCCTTGAGTGGCCATCATTTGCAAATTTCGAAGATGTCCTGACACTCACTTCATTGTTATTTTACATCAATGCAAGAAAATTAAAATTGATCAACCTTACCATCATACAGTTTAAGAATAATGTCAAGGTGATTAATATGTTAAACTACTGAAACTAAAATATATACCTCCAGCGTCTCAGATCTAACAGATAATCTAGCCTCCGAGGATCGAATATGTTTTTGTGATGAAGGTGATAGAATAGCTGTACCTGAAGAAGTTCACTTCTAAGATGAGCCAATAAATGTTAGTTTCAAAAGAAGGTGATAGAAATAACCTTATGGACATACAATTTAAGAATATCAAAGCAATTAACAAGGTTAACTACTTATTGAAACTTAACTTTTACCTTTAGCATCTCATATATAACAGATGATTTATTAAACATATTTCTACAATGAGGGCGATAAAACAAGCCTGTCACTTTTGAGGCAGATTGTCCAGTTCACAGTGGGGGTCACTACACAAGAGAGGACAAGTGAAGTGATCCTTGAGACAAATAAATTGGAACATCAACGAGTTGAACCTTTGTAAGATTCGACTCTAAATACACAGTTTGAACATCAACCATAAAAGTAGAAATTTTCTGAAGAAATATAACTGGCAAAACAGGCTATTTAAAGAGTAATTTGTAGCATTTAGACACATAGGCAATAGGAGAATAAGATTTAGAAAAATGACAAACAAGTGGAAATACAAGAAAAGGAAGAATTGTGTGCTTCAAGATTGCATCTGCCATCTCTTTCTTTAGTGAAATATTGTAACATTGCACATTATTATCAAATATAAAATCAGTCAAAATGAGTGATCAGAACTGCTCAAAGAGAATCAAAATCAAATCAAATCAAAACTTCTGCTAGATTGAAATTTTCTTTCATCAAAACATATATACAGAATTATCAATTCAAAATATAAGCTCTAACCATTAAGCCAAATTTGAACACTCGCAATACATAGAACAAAATCAATATTTGAATTTTTATTGCATTCCCCCAATTTCACAGCTTTAGCAGTTGGTGATTTTCATTAAATAACTACCAGATAATTCATAAAATTTATCACAACATAGTGCAAGCCACACACAAATGCCAAATTCACAATTTCTTGGATGCCTATGAATATGGTCGCCTATGGGCACCATGCATGAGTGATAAATCCAGTGGCCGCAGCAGCTAAGAAATGAAAGGAACTTTCGTGCACCATTCATCCTCAACTGACCAGATGAAGGAAAGATGGTTGTCTGAAAATACCATAGCACCAGCATCAAAATGAAAGAAATATGAAGCAAAACAAGGAAGATAGAAACAGAAGGTCCTGAGCAAGAAGAACTTGAGCTACAATGTCTCACAAAGTCCATATAACCGAAGATGTAGAGTACCTGCACCCGGACAGAAAGACCCTATGAAGCTTCATTGTTTCCTGGAGTTGGCTTTGGGATTTCCTGTGGCCTAGAAGGAAGAGGAGGAACGCCTCGTCCCTGGGAGTCAGAATGTTCGAGACTATAGGTCCGATTGAGGCAAGATAATATGATTGAAGGTGAGTTTCTATTCGGCAATCTATAACGTAGGGCATGGCATATGCAGGTGAAAACAGGAAGAATAAATAAATGTTACCTAGCATAATATTTTCATGTAAGTTTAAAAAACTTTTTTTTTTGGGTATATTTGAATTGTATATCAATTTATTTTCATTCTCTTTAGACTCTATTTAGCTTTTGACCAGATGAAGGGCTATGGTAGCTCATCTAATGATCCACAACCCATTAACCTAGGGATTAGGGGTAGTAGCTAATTTACGCTGCTCATTTAGATTTCATTTTACTTGATTATTTGCTGTTTGAAGCTACAGTGTTAAAGGTTCTGTCAGCAGTGACTTGTTCTTGGTATATTTGAGGTAGAAGATACCCATGTCATATACACAGACACAGAAATACGTACTGGTTGAACTTTGAAGAAAAAAATAAAGATAAAGAAAAAAAGCTGAAACTGTGAAATTTATTTATTAAAGTTATATTATTAATTGTGAATGGCAATAATGAAAATTTAAAAAGGAGATATTTTAGTGAATAAAAACATACCATTTTATTATGTATGTGTTGAATAGTTGTATTGAGGTCACCCTCCCAAAGCCTTTCATACTGTTGTCTTTGTTTTAGCCATACTTGCTGTAACTTTGATGCGCTTAAGACTCCTTCAAAAAAAATCTTCATACTGGGACATTCTTCCACATTCAACTCTCTTAGAGATGGGAATTTAAAGGTGTACTTTCCTGAGGAGAAATTTGTGAGACTTTTAAGACAAACAAGAGACAACTCCTCCAATTTATTGAAAACAATCTCATCTTCTAATTCATCTCTCTCGTTGGCTACTATATGAGTAATCATCATACATTCACGTATCTCCAAACTTTTGAGTCGCTTCAGACTTTTGGCTGTCGAAGATATTAACAAGCTTCTCATTTGTTTGCAGTGATGTACATGCAGAGCTGTTAGATTTTGGAAAGATATTGAGCATGACGCTAGATTGATCAAGTTGTGACAATGTACTACTGCCAGAATTTCAAGATTTTGAAGAGTTAAAGTTCAGCTTGGAATCCAAAAGTCCGAGTAGAAATAATTTTTTCAGCTGTACCAAATTCCCAAAATGATTTGAGGGTAACACACTGTCTAAACTTGGGCAATTACGTACTAGTGTAAGTGATTCCAAATTGGAAAGGCTTTCCAGCAAACCAAGTGCGAAAGCCTCTGATTCGTATTTTACGGTTTGATGAGCTTTAAGTTTGCCAAAAAGGTCTGGAAAGTGGCTGAGCCATGTCATCGTGATGTCGTCAGTTATTTCCAACACTTCCAATCTAGAGAAGATCTGCAAACCAATCATACAGAAATTAAAGCAAATTGAACTTGATGTTTCCATTCGACAAATATATAAATTATGTAATGATAATATTACTATTAAATTGGACTATTATATTTCATTCTGCTACCTCCTAAATTTTGGAACAAGTAGGAAGTCCTAGAAATTAACACTACCCTTTTTATCAGTTTTTGTCCCTTCAACTGCCTTTAAAACCAGACAGAGGATAGGTTATTAGGTTTACCACCTCAGCACAGTCGTATGGTATGCTTGTCTCAACAAATGAATATACGTCAAATTTAATTGGATAGTAAAGCTTACTAGTCTCTTGCTTCTCTATTTTCTCAACGACCCATGATTATTTATCATCACTTAATTAGGCTTACTAAATTAAATGAACAAAATGATTTGGTGAGTGTCCTATACAAGTCTTTTTCATCTCTTCCTAACTACTTTAGGGGGTTTGTAAACAACCTTCTATGAGAAAGGATTTCTGATATTGTGACTGTAGTTAGGGGGTTTGTAAACAACCTTCTATGAGAAAGGATTTCTGATATTGTGACTGAAATCTTAAAAAATTAATTTGTTTAGTAGTAGATGTTAGAAGACTATGGACCACACAAAACTCCATATTGGTATGATATTGTTCACTTTGGGCTCAAGCCTTCATGGATTTATTTTTGGATTCTACACAAAAGACCTCATACCAATGGAGTGCTTGTCCATATTTATATGCCCATGATCTTCCCCATGTCTAGCCAATGCGGGACTTTAGTTGTACACCCAACAACAGATTTTTCTAAAAAGAAAGAATTTTAAATTGGACCGGATAAAAAATTGAATAATGTTTCCATAGCTCCTCGTATTTGCTTAATCGTCCCCACCTCAACTCTACTTAAGTTAAAATTATAATCCCAAAATTTATATTTAACTAAAATATAAACTATACTTGTTCATATATTAAAAAATAAAAAAGAAGAGTATCATACCTTTTCAACCAAACGGAAAGAATGTTGAGCTGATAAATCAAGTTGACCCTCACCGCCGGTCTTTTCTAAGGAGAAAACCTTTATTTTTTTACAGCCATATAGTATCAAACTTTTCAAAACAGGCCACTCCGACGTATGTACCCCTGGTTAAAGAGTAGTTAGCTCTGGTAGATTGGTGAGTGCTAGAGAGGTCACCTTTTTGAAGACAAACCTTGTAGTACTTGCTTCAACATGTCCTACCTTGGCAACAATCACCTCCAATAATCTACAATCATTTATCTCAAGCTTTTCTAGTTGCAAAAGACTCTTAGCAATGAAGGCTGGAAATATATTTTTCAAACTTGGACATCTGGAAACACTCACTTTCTGTAATTGAAATTTTGTTATAATATGTGTTTCTTCAAAATTTAACCCCCGGAGTCCAAATATCTCTTCTAGACAAAGACAGTCACGAACCGATAGTGACTCTAGCTTTGAATATATTTCAAGCATATTAGATGGAAAAAGAGTCGGCAACTTATCACATCCTTCAACTTCGATTAATTTTAGTTTGCCAATGGCACTGTTAGGAAGTTTGCTGTGCCATATCATCTCCAAGTTATTGACGTTAGAAATTTGTAGTTCCTCCAGAACAGGGAAGGCAACCTGTAGTATTCATGCAGAAAATATATTTATCCAAAAATATAAAGAGAATTATTAGAAACTTATAAGACATATGCAAGATGGGAAAGATAAATTAGTGTTCTACCATTTCATTGAAGAAAGGTGAACACTGAGTCTCCACTGTGTTCCTTTGCTCAACTTCTTCGCCCACTGTTAAGTCTACGCTTCTTCTTTTCAAGACAAAAGCCTTCAATTTAGGGCATTCCTTTATTTGGAGTTGTTTCAAGGAAGAAAATTGAATATAATTTTCTGAACAGAACCTCGAGAGATTTTCAAGATCTTCAAGTTTTAGGAAGTCTAATTTAGGGAAGACTACGTCCTTCCTGTTTTCTTCCCTCAACTGTTCTATGAATATTATCTCTTTTAGAAGTGGACAGTTGCATATCTCAAGGTGTTGGAGCCGTAGAATTTCTCTAACTGTAGAAGATGAAAATAGATATTGTAAATTACGACAGCCTTCCACTACTAGGCGTGCTAAATTCTGAAAGGAAGTAGACATTGTTGGATGTTGGTTCTGCCAAATCTTCTCAAAATTAATTCCAGACACTTCCAATGCCTCCAAGTTGGGCAACACAACCTGCAAACAAACTCAATAAATCTTGTTTCATTCATATTTAAGAAGTATAATTATTTTTTATGCTGGATAGATGACATGCCATAAAAGGAATAAGAATGTCTCTACAGAAAAGTACGTACAAGCTGTAAACATCTAACTTCTCTCATGTAAAAAGTTTATAGCCTAGTGGCCACTACATTTTAATAAGAAACTATTTCCAATATCCTGAAAATTTTAAAATTGTAACCTATATCAAGCATGTAATGAGTTCATATTCATTTGAAAAGATTATTACTTAGGTACCGATCATGTTTATAATACAGGTTTATTCACCAAGGCTCAGGGAGCTTGTGATGCTTAGCAGCCTGAGGTTTAATTAGTTGACAATAACTTTGGTAATTAACACAACGAGATCCATAGATGAATGCAATATACAAAAACTGTGAGAAACATTGAAGTGAAGACCTCAACTCTATGGATAGACTATAATGATGTATGTAAGCACATAACCAAGTGAGATTCGCTTTATGCATGATGGTGTTGCTGTGAGCATGAGATGCCCCTTTCTAATTTTCCTGAGTAGCTTCTTTTCATATATTTCAGAAAACTAAGGACAAGAAAACGTAATCTAATGATAAATAACAAGATTACCAGTTCGTTGAAAAGTGACATGGGAGTATCAACCTTCTCCTCCAAAATGACTTTGCTGCCCTTCTGCACGCTATGCTGTGACATGGAACTAGTTATCTTCACTTCAGAGCAGAAGCTAGTGAGCTGTGGAAGAGATTTTAATGTCAAGAAGCGTATATGACCAAACTCAAACATATCAATTAATTTGTCGGTATCGGTGTTGATGCCGTTGTTGCTTTCAATTGTAAATATGTCTTCCATATTCTTGCATTCGGTCACTTCAATCGTTTGAAGTTTTGGAAGACTTTCGAAGAAGGAGAATGAGAATAAATTTTTCAATCTATCACATTTTTCTACCTTTATGGCTTTTAAATTGCAAAAAGACTGTGTAAGTGGACCACGACATATCTTCTCCAAGTTAAATAGATTGCTGAGAGACAACAACTCCATGTCACGGAAGGCCGAATCAGTTATCCCCTCTATTGTGTCCAAAATACACCAAAAGTAGGAATTGTTTTGAACATGGAGATGCTTCAGTTTTTGAAAACCCTCCTCGGCAACTTCATAAAGAACATTCTTGTTGCTGTGCACCTCATCCAAAAACAGGACTTCGATATCCTTTAGCTGCGTGATAACCTTATCTGCTATACAAATATTAGTGTTCACCTTCAGTTTCAATGTTCTTGTGCCCTCGTACTTTCGAGACCAGATCCATTTATCTCCTATGTATATTTTGTACCTTTCAAGCTTTTGAGAGAAGAAGCCGATTGGTATAAGGTTGGCATCTTTGATATGAATCTCCAAATTGGATAGATGAGACAAATGCTTCAACTCATGCAGGCTAGCATTTCTCCTTTCAGTGTTGGGTCCTTCATTGTCCCACTGTATGAAGGTATTACCCATATATAGTTCTTCCAGTTGGGATAAGCTAGAGATCACATTAGGTGGAATGAATTTTAGTTTGTAACAATTGCTTAAATCTAACAACTTGAGACAACTCAACTCACCTATTTCTTTGGGCAATTGCTCAATATTAGAACTGATAAAGCTAAGTATTTCTAGTTTTTTCAGTTCTCCAATAATGGATATGTCTCCCAACTCACTTTGATCTAGACATAATGCACGAAGGTTTCCTAGGCGATAAATGGAAGATCTTTATATCAATCTAATTTTAGAAATTAAATTTTACTTTACCTAATCTTCTTAGTTTTAAAATTAAATTAATACAAATATAATAGACTAATAATTCACCTAACAAAAATCAATCTAATACATAAAAAAAAAATCAATTCATAAGCTACATAGATATTAGTGGAATCACCCTTTCTGGAAAATTTATCTAGCTACTAAGCTGTTGATAATTTTTTTTTTGTTTTCATTTTATTTTTAGTTAATGCAAACATTAATCTACTTAATTTTGTTAATTGTATGAGGATATTTACAAAATCCTAAAAATAAATTTAAAACATGAACAAAAATAAGCTTCTTCACCTCTTTATTGAGACTATTTAAGGATTTGTTTAGGATTGTTGCACTTTTAAAAAATCAACTATAGTTGCATTGTTAAAAAGTCACTCATGGCTAGGCTGTGAGAAAAACAAAAGAGAAAAAAAAAAAAAAAAACAAAGAGAAGAAAACTTAAGGATGTTTGGTAAAATCGATATTTAAAAGTGCAGTAGTGCTGTTTGAAAGAAGATATAATATCTGCTCAGTAAAGTTAATTTTCAAAAGATAATTGTGAAAAAAAAAAAGATAGGTTTTTAAATTTTTTATAATTAATAATTTTAAATCAATGTAAAATTATATATGAAATTGTATTATTCAAAATTAATTAAAATAAATATATTTAAAAATTAACTTGAAAAAGCCTTTTCATATTTATATTAGGATTGAAATTGATAGATGATTATATACTTTCATTAAAAATAATCTTAATCGTACGACTAATTTGTATAATATGATCTGACGTAAAATTATTAGATCTATGAGTCTTATTTTATTTATTAAAATTTTTTAATTTTTATCAATTAAATAAATTTGTGTAATATCAAACTATAAGGATTGGTTGTTTGGAGTCCAACAGAAGGTCTTTTTTTATCTAATTGGTAAACTTTGCGTTTAGGATCAACCAGAATAGTTAGTGAAATTATTTCATAAACGTGTTTAATCACGGGGAAAGGAAAATTTCAACACCCTTTTAAACGAAAACGACCAGCCAACGACTCTTTTGATTAAAAAAAAAATTAAGAAAAGCTAACGACAAGAGCAGCGGAGTAGCGTGTTTCACGTAGTGGCAGACTAGCAGACAAGCATGATATTATCGTCAAAAGAAAATGCACGTTGTATCCATCCATAGATGAAAGTGACATACAGCGAACCACCTAGAAGAAACTAGAAATGCTTTATTATAAACTTTGGACCGAATCCATCATTTCCACTTAGTTTCCTTAATAATCAGCAAAATATTTAATGAGTCCACTGTTTTTATTTCTAAAAAATGGGATTTTCTAAATTTTTAATAAAAATTAGATTTAAAATTTTATCCAATAATCTATACAACCTAATTGAGATAATTATAAATTAGTACTCTTGACTACAATTTTTTTTTTTTAATGTTTAATCTCAATCCTTGAAGTTATGCATCATCAACAATTTAAAATTTATGTAAAAACTTTATATCAAAATTTTTTGTATTAAAAAGTCAATTCTATATATACTCTGCATGCAGGTGCGTATGTATGCATATTCTATATTTCTTGATTCACATCTCATCTTATTGAAGATAAATAGAGACTCCTCGGTTATGACTTATGCGTTAAGTACAATCACTCATTTACCGTCTAGATTTTAGATTAGAGAGTGACATAAAAATCCCCGATCTCAACTTCTTGTTAAAGGAATTGTAAACTAACCACATGAGATTACATCTTTATACCCATTTTTCTAATTAGACAGATATGTAATTATAAAAAGGGTAACGTTACGTATATAATTAAGTTGTACAACCTTAATTGTATAATCTGACATGACACAAATTCACTAGATAGATAAAAATAAAAAATAAATTAACTAATTTTTAATAAATAAAATAGAACCTATACATCCAATAGATTTATAACATATCAGGTTGTATGAGTTAAATTGTATAACTTGATTGTATATGTAGTATTATTTTTATAAAAATTATAATTAAAAATAGATTAAAAAAAACTAAAACCAATATCTTATTTCATTTATTTATTTATTTATTTCAAACACAAAGCCATAACCAAACGTGAATCCAGTAGACATGAAAGGCGACAACCATAGAAAACTCTAACCAAAGTCGTATCCAATAGACATGAAAGCCGAAACCATAGAAAACTCATAAACCCAGAATTCCGTTATCGCCCACCACCTAACAATCACAGATTAAATATAAAAATTTAAAAAAAAAAATTTTTGAGACTGCCATCAACAAGCATAATACCAGCACAACCTAGTTTAATCCCTGCTCAAGTCGTACACTGCAAGAAAAAAAAATTCCTAAAAAAGATGTGACATTACGCCAGATTCTAATAATATAAAACAACGGTGGCATATCTAATCCAGAGAAATTTGGGTTTGCTGCCAACACTATGGCAGCCTAAGATGAAGCTAAATGGAGAAGAAAATGAAGACAAGAGTAAAAAGACGGGAGGCAGAAGATAAGGACGTGATGGGAGAGAAATAAAAAAATATTTGATTTTTTAGAGAAATTTTTAGTTTTACTATTTTATTTTCCTCAATTCAATAAGCAAAATGTCAATGATGCCCTCACACTCTCGTAGGCTTCATATATGATAGAACCGTCTGATAAGGGGTTCTTTATGTTACGTTTCTATCCAAAGGGGTGAGTTTATCGCCATCTTTAGTGCTTTGCTTTTGAAAATTTGCTTCTCTTCCAATTTCCACAACAAAATCACGAGTATCTCACATACATAGATGAATATATGAAGCGACGTCTAGTTAATTTTAAGAGTAGTTTTATTTAATCCACATTTTTTTTTCTTTGGACCTCGCCCTAATTTAATGAAGATATAATTATAATCTTAAATATTTTAAACAATCTTTTATTTATTCCCTCCTATATTAAGTTTTCGTCTACGTTCATTTTAATTAAAGTAATTAAAGTATTATTTGAATTCAGTGGTAGAGTTTTTTTCTTCAATTTAACCTTTAATTAAATTATTATTTGTGTTGGAATAAAAAAGGTTTTAAATTTTATGAGTTATAAAACCTAATTATGCATGAGTTACAAAATTCATTGCATGAGTTACAAAATTTGATTTTATTTGTAGGTTACATAATTTATATGCACATTATGTTATATGAGTTATACTATTAATTATATAGGTTACAATGTCTAGGTACACTGGTATATAAGGAGGTCTTTAGGTTCAATTTTTAGAGACTAATCATCAAAGCCATCACTCTCCCATTTTTAATTTCAAAACTTTACAATTTTGCAACTACGACTTGTAAGACTGGTTCATATTCTTCAGGTGATCGTGCTCATCGAGGAGAGTGACTGAGAGCTATTGAGTTGTATCTTGGAGCCTTTGATGACCGTCTTTTACTAGCACGAAGGGGAGGACTCTTTGGCTTTAGGATAACGCTTTACGCGTGCCTCTCATAGCACAGACCAGATTTTTCTAACTTGCTTTTAAAGTTTTTATATTTGTTATTTATTTTGTTATTTGTTTATTTAATATATTTAAAATAATATTGATTGAGCATGTGTTATTTGGTGAATTAATAATATTTTTCTAACAATCTAAAGCCAAAGATTACTTACTCGTTTGTTTTAATATTTGTATATATATTTTATAAATTTTAATTTGTTTATTCTAATTATATAATTGTGTGTGTATTTATTATAATATAATATTTAATTAATAAATCATTGCTTGGTTTGATTTAAAATATACATATATATTATTGCAATGTGACTTACAAAGTATTTTTCTATATATCATAATTATTTCTTAAAGTTTGTTTTAAATTCATTTAAGACTTGAAGTTATGTTTGCAATAGAATAACAAATTATTTAGACAAAATTTGAAATTTTGAATACATTAAAGTTTATTTATAAAACTGAAGGTTACATTTTTTTTAATATATTTAAGTTTCTGTTACAATTGATTAACTCACTTACAATTGAAGAAAATAATAGAGTTGGTACTTTTAATCAAATTGAAAGTACTAAAGTAAACTTAGTTGAAAACACAAGGAATTTCAAGAACAATAAGAGAAATGGTTTTCAACATAGGAGAAGGAACTTTAAGAATAAGAATAATCAACATAATAGGTCTAAGAATTCTAAAGGCAAAGGGGATAGGATTTGCTATGTTTGTGGAAGGTCTAATCATGTGACAAATGATTGTTTTTACAAAAAGACAGAAGCCTATAAACATAAGCCCAAGCAATATCATAAAGATAAAAAAGATCAAGTACAATTTTTGGAATAAATTTTACTTTGTAACAATTGCTTATATCTAACAACTTGAGACAACTCAAGTCAGCTATTTCTTTGGGCACTTGCTCAATATTAGAACTAATGAAGCTAATTATTTCTAGTTTTTTCAGTTCTCAAATAATAGCTTTGTCTCCCAACTCACTTTGATCTAGACATAGTGTACGAAGGTTTCCTAGGCGACAAATGGAAGATGGCAGTGACAATAACTGTATTCCAGTCAAGTCTAAAACTTTTGGTTTGGACATACCTGTAAAAAAGCTCTCATGGATTTTGAGAAAAAAGTTCTTGCTCCAAATACTGAAATATTTAAGTTGTGGACATTCCAATCCCTCAGCAAGCTCACTAATGTTGCATTCATATAAATCTATGGCAGTGCAGGTTTCTGGTATATCTTTATTTGGCCATCTTATTGATACAGTCTCATCTCTCTCCGTAAGTATGTCTCGATCTCTGGATGCAATTGATAAGGTAACATCACGAACAACATCATGCATAGAAAATTCATCACCGTTTTCACTGTAATCAAGCAACAAACAAGCGGCTTTAAGTTTTTACAATGATGAATGTATCCTATTTCGCGCTTCTTCTACACTGTTGATGTCTTGAAGTAGACCCAAACCGAGACAACACTTCAAAAGGTCCGAAATACTTTAGTCTGCCATTACACTACAAAACAAAAAAAAAAAAAAATGACTTGAATTCCTCATCTTCCAAATGATCATAGCTCAACCCTACAGTTGAATATATCACTGCCTCTTCCCCTGAAAAACCACTCTTTAAAGGCTTTTTTAGTTTTTGCAACGTATCATTCCATCGAAATATACCCTTGTTTTGCAATGCCCCTCCTATTGTGACAATGGCAATTGGCAAACCACTGCATTCTTTGGCTATATCAATCGCTATAGGTTGTAAATCATGATTTTCTACAGAGTCACTCGCTATCTTCTTGAAAAGACTCCAAGCTTCTTCATCACGTAAAATGTCAACTGGGATGTTATGATAACATTTCATCTTATCTGTCAATACATCTACTACGTTGCTGGCAGTCAACAACACTTTGCAACCCTTATTATTTTCTCCGAGAGGAATTCCTATATCATCCAAACCAGGATCTTTCCAAATATCATCGAAAATTACAAGGATCTTCTTCCCTCCACCTAATCTTTCACGTAGCTTCCTTGCTCTTCGAGAGTCGCTCTGCTCCTGAAATTGAAGACCAAGCTTATCTGCAATTTCATTTTGAGTTTCTTTTAAGTTTGGAGTTTGGGATACACATGCAAAAGCGACCTCCTCAAACAGCTTGTCGTTCTCAGCCTTCTTCGCAATTTCCTTGACAAGAGAGGTCTTGCCAATGCCGCTCATCCCGTACATCCCAATCATGTTGACATTGGGATCACATAATGCCTTTTGTATATCACTCAAACATTTCATTCTTGATTCAAATGACTCGTAATCTTTAGTAGGTGGAAGCCAGACATCCTGTGGTTGTTCTGTAGGAAACTGGACCGAACTTTCCTTCTTCGAGGCGTTGCGTAATAGTCTTCATTTTCACCTCTGCATTTCCGCTAAGCTCGTAGCGAGACTTCAAATTAGGACACAGCCCCTTCAAACAACAGCTCTTTCCTTTGTCTTCATCTTCGATAATCTTCCTTGCCTCAATGATGATTCCGTCCACACTTGTCATCCACGTCCGAACTTTTTGTTTAATCTTTCCGTCGTTTCTTTCAGCGGCGTCAACTCTACGATGCACAGAATCTCTTCCCTCTGTCAGCTTCTGGACTTTTTGTTTGATACTGTCTAGGTTGCTCTTGTAGTTGCGCGCATAACTTAATTGGCTTCCTACTGGACCAGCCAAGCACTTGACAACTTCAATGAAAACTGAAACAGCACTAATTACAATAGTTTCCGACATTTTCAACCCTTTTTTTTAAGTTTCGAAAAACAGAGTAAAAGCAAAACAAATGAAAATCAAACAGAAATAAAAAGAGAACAAGCTAGGGAGAAGTACTTCTTTATCAGGTTTCAAGAAAAAGAGGAAAAGAAAACCAAATGAAAGTCGAAGAGAGATAAAACAGAACAATTACGGAGCACCTTTTTTTTTTTTTTTTTAAGTTTCGAAAAACAGAGGAAAAACAAATAAAAACAGAGATGACAATGAAGCAAATACATAGCGTTGATGGAACAAACAAGTAAAAAAAGAAAAGCGAGAGAGAGAGATTGAGTAGAAATTGAAAGAGCAAATGGAAGTAGAATTAAAGAAGTATAAGGTGATGAAGAAGTGAAAAATCACAAAGATTAGGGAAGTGAATTACAATTGCGTTGAGTAGAACAAAGAGCAGTGTAACCGAAAACAAAGAAGGACTCGAGAGATCTAAAAGGGAGGTTTTTGAATTTTGAAGAGATTCAGAGTTGCAGAGGCCTGTGATCTCGAGTGATAACTGATAACCAGTATGCTGCATTTTGGATGCCAAGACGCAAACACGAATACGGACAAAAGGTCTATATTGCAGAGAATAGTGCGCAAGCGATGCACGGGCTTAATTTTATAGACTCTAATCTAATCCCGCTTTTCAACATGATCTATGTTCATGTTTGACACGCGACATTGTATAATATTATTTTTAACGACATTGTATAGTATTATTTTTAATAATAACATTATATTATAGTATATCAATTAATGTTATACATAATATAAAATATATTTGATAAAACATTACACTATACTATTTTTTATACTATACTATACTATATTTATGTTTGGTATATTTTTAAATTGTATTACATTATTTTTCATTTCAAATATAAATAACATATTATTAAATAAATTAAATATTATTTTTATACCAAATTAAATAAATAAAATATTAAATAAAATAATTATAACCTATAATTATAAAAATATATAATCCTCCTTATATTTAATTTATATAAATTTCACAAAAAAAAAAAATAAAAATCATACAAAAAAACCTTAAAAATAGCTCATCTTTTGCCCTTTTTGACTTCCCAAGTTATTTGAAATAATTATCATTTGTTCCTAGATGATTTCAACAGATAAACTGTGCATAGCTCATCTTGATTTAATTGAACCCTTTAAATTACGCATTGGCAAGGTCCATTATAGGTTGTAGAAATACAGAAAAATAACAAATAGTTCCTCAGACAGGACGAAGAACTGATATATACATAAAGCATTTTTATCAAATTGAAGATCATGTATCTCTTAAAGGATCTATATCCCTTTCTTGAACTGATTCCGATTCATAGACTTCTACTCATAGTTTTTGTGGCAACTTCTGAAACTCTGTTGCAGCGTGGCCGAGGGACAAAAATGGAGAAGTGTAGATGTCATCTGCAATGAGTGGTGGTCCTAGAATCAAGAATCATAATTAATCTCAGCAACTTTTAGAATGACTAGCAACCTAGAAAAGGTATCAATGAATATTAATCTGCTTGTGGACTGAGATCTACAACAGTTGCATATTTTCAGTGAACTTCAAGAGAAACACAAACACTAAAGACTTTGATGGGTGGTTTAAAGCAAATTATGGAATCCTAGAGGAACCTCACCAACCAGAATGTCTATACAGGTAACCATTTCATTTATTAAGTCAGGAATAACTAATTGTATTAACCACTAGAAATAATAGCCAGACCAAATAATTCAATACAATCTCAACTGGTTGTGAAATGCACCATATCGGTCAAGCAATGCCGAAGTACAACGGATTCAACATCATAAAGTCGCTACAAACCAGATGAGTTAGAAGTGCATTTTTAGATTCAAAACATCTTCCTGACTACAATTAACACTTGAATAAGTATAATCTGATAAAAAATATCAGAAGTTCCTGACACTGAAATAATTAACCTAGCAATAATATGTGACATTACAAATTTGTCGTGCTAGTATAACATATTTCATTTCATTTCACTTATATGTAATCTAGACAGTTCCCACAATTACATACATAGAAACAAACTAATTTAAGATAAAAATTTAAGCAGCTGCACTTGTGTATATTTTCTGCACTAGGAACCATGCTACCAGGTTTTGCATTCCCTGAAACAAACTTTTCAACCTTATTCAATATTTATTTTCTTCTTTTAGACCAGCACAAAAAAACCACTTGATTGGGTAGGAATCACTGGAATGAACCAAAGAGGGCATAGCATAAATTGTGTCAAACACTCAAACTCAAGTCTAACATGTGAAACGGTTGTCATGATCGGAGTAAAGACTTTCTGGTAAGGTGTAGGAGACAATATGAATCTTAAAAATAGCAGGCCCTGACCCCATGTAGGATTTGATTAAACAAGAGGAATCACCAACTTTTTTTAGTCCCAAGTGGACCATTCTAGCCTTATGTGAATAATACCACACCTCCTCCACCTGGTCTGCACATTGGATGCTAGCTAGCTGACCTACTTGCTCAAAATCAAGGTTAATTAACTAATTCAACAACCCAAAAAAATACAATACTAAAGTTTAATTACAACCAAAAGAACATGAAAATTGAAATTAATTAATGGTGATGGCAAATTGAAAATTGAAATTTGTTTAGATCTATAGCTCTGCACAGCTATATATGCATGTAGCAGGTATCAATGGAAAGCCTGCTGATTTTATTGTACTCCCGATTACATCTCTCTAATGGTGATTGGTCCCTAAAGTTCGATGCATTATTGATGCTAAAGAGTTTACAGAGTTTACAGAAAGAGGGAGGTGAAGGTACCTGATGTTAGCGGAAGATGAAGACGAGAGAGAGACTGAGACAGCGATGAAGATGGCGACAGCGACGGCGACCGTGATGGAGATGAGAGACTGTCCTGATGGAGACGAGAGAGAGTTGTTGGTGGCGATGAGAGAAACGTAGGAGGAGATCGCGATTTTGTGGTAAAGATCAGTGAAGAGATCGGGATTTGTTGGTGGAGATGAGAGAAACGCAGGAGGAAATTAAAAAATATGGTATTAATTTTATGTAGTGCAGGCTAATGCAGTGCTTTCTCTCTGTACAAGACAATACAATTTGGGCTGCCAAACATGCCTATGACTTAATTTTTTGACCAAAGATATTTTTTTTTCATCTTGTTTTTGCTTCATCTTTTTAGTATATATAAATAATAATTATAAAAAATTATATATACATATCTAAAATTTTAATTAATAATAAGTTCATGTGTCATTCGATCTTTAAAGTCGTAAATAAAATTAGATAAATAAAGAAATTTTATATGATTTAAATATAAAAGAAGCCTGACTTCGGACAAAATATGTTTGAAAAAATGATCTTATATGAGATTTTAATATACTTTTATCTTGAAATACTATTTTTTTCCAATAATTTAGGGGAAAAAAAATCTTATTATACTTATGTAAAGTGATTCTTCCATCCTGTAATGCCAAGAAGTATACCTAGAATCATCAACACATTACAAAGCAAAAGAAGTGTAAAAGGTGAGGTTATATGGAGCTTAAAAAAAATTATTTGTATCCATTTTCTAAGGACATACGACTATTAAAATTCTAGAAATTAGATTTTACTTTATGTAATCTCATTAGTTTTAAAATTAAATTAATACAAATTTAATAGAACAATACTTCACTAAACAAAAAAAATTAATCTAATACATATTAAAAAATCAATTCATAAGTTACATAGATATTAGTGGAATCACCTTTTTGGGAAAATTTATCTAGCTAGTGAACTTTGATTTTTTTTTTTTGCTTTTCATTTTATTTTTAGTTAAATCAAACATTAATCTACTTTATTTCATTGTTATATGAGGTCGTTTACAAAATTCTAAAATTAAATTTAGTACATGAACAAAAATAAGCTTCTTGACCTCTTATGATTGTTGCCCTTGTAAAAAAATCAACTGTAGTTGCATTGCTAAGAAGTCACTTATGGCTAGGCTGTGAAGAGGGGGAAAAAAAAAGAAAGAAAGAAAGAAAAGAAAAGAAAACTTAAGGATGTTTGGTGAAATTGATATTTAAAATTGCATTGCTGTTTGGAAAAGGATATAATATGTGAAGTTGATCTTTAAAAGATAATTCTCAAAAAAATAGATAGGTTTGTAAAGTATTTTATAATTTAATAATTATAAATCAATGTAATATTATATATGAAATTGTATTATTCAAAATTAATTAAAAAAGATATTTAAAAATTATCCAAGAAAATTATCCAAGAAAAGCCTTTTTATATTTATATTAAGATTTAAATTGAAAGACGATGATATACTTTTGTCAGGCGTAATTCTAGACGTAAAATTATTTTATACAATCTAATTTAGCATAAAATTATTAGATAGATTATTCTTATTTTATTTATAATTTTTTAATTTTTATCAATTCAATAAATTTGTGTAATATCAAGCTATAAGAATTGGTTATTTGGAGTCAAATTGAAAATATTTTTATCGAATTGATAAACTTTTTTCTAATTAGGGAAATGGTTATAGTATAATGAATGTACTGATACATAAAAAAATTATATAAAAATTATAAATAAGTTAATTAAAATTATTAATAAACATAAACAAATTATAAAATTGTAATTATATAAAAGTTATAACTTTTATTTTACTTATTTATAATTTTTATATAATTTTAAAAATGATGTGCAATCAGATGTACTGTAATGATCCGAATCCCAAATACTTAGTGATATTAGGTCTCGTTTGGGAGTTAGGATTGAACTAGACTGGACTGAGATTGGGACTGGGATTGGAACTGGACTCAATTGAAATGGATTATAAATAGTATTGTCTTATGTTTGGTGCAGTATGAGACTGGACTATATTAGTATATAATAAATTTTTAAAAAATCAATTTTTTAAATATAAATTAATTTAATTTATTCAAAGTTTAATTTGTTGTTACATCATTTTATAGTTAATTAAATATTAAATATAGTTAAAATTTATTTTTATTTAAAAATTATTTAATATTACTTTTTTATTACAAGTAAGTATTTTTAATATTATTTAATATGAATTTAATAATATTTTATTCCTATTATTATATTATAATATAATTTTATTATAATATTGTCTATTATATTAAAAAAATTCGTAATAAAAATTATTTTTATGATATCATATTTAAATATTTAAATATAGTTAAAATTATATTTACTTCAAAATTATTAAATATTACTATTCTAATATTAATATTAATATTTATTTTGTTTTATTTTATTTTTATATAATTTATATATTATTATTATTTAAAATAAGGAGAGATATAATTTTTGTTTCAGGTTGTCTCATGGTAGAGAATGAGACTGAATAATTCTAATTGATTAAAATTATTTTATTGTTAAGATTTCTAATTCCATCAAACACTAATTCAGGATAAATAATCCTTAAACGCAGTCCAATCCCCTAAGCCCGCCTCCCAAACGCTTCATTCTTTCATAATTTATTAAATAAAATGTGGTCCCTGAAGTGTTTAATCACGGGGAAAGGAAAATTTCAACTCCTTTCTCAATGAAAACGACCAGCCAACCAGTCTTTTGATAAAAAAATTACGAAAAGCAAACGACAAGTGTAGGAGCGTAGCGTGTTTCAGAAAGTTACATTAAATTCACATTGTGGCAGATTGGCAGACAAGCATGACATTATCGTCAAAAGAAAGTACACGTTGCATCCATCCATAGATTAAAAGAAAAGTGTTTTATGCGAGCCGCTATAATGAACATTAACTTATAGTATATAGTTATTTATTTATTATTTATGTGCCATAAGAAAGTAAATTATTATTAATTATTACTTAGGATTTCTTCACCCGATCTAACGGAGAATATTTCTCTAGTTACTAACGGCATTGCAAGAAAGTCCCTTCCACGGGTAAAAGAGTTTCTTGTTTAACGTTGTGGCGGACAAGCGTGGCATCGTAGTCAAAGCCAGCATATTACTTTTTTCTGGTGTAAGTTGATTGGATTGTCATAGTAATATTTTAGCAAAAGGATAATTTTACACTTGAAATCCATTCCTAAAATAAATTTTATATTATTATATGTGATGTAACACAATCTTATTAGTTAAGTAATTATTCCATAATTTATAGTTACTTTATCATTTTTTATTATATTCAACTAAACTAATGATATTTCATCTTATTTGAGGTTTATTATATGTACAACATTATGCTATTGTGATATTCAGAAACAAGATATAAAGGTTAAAGTATTTATATTTTGAAATATATATATTTTTAATTTAAATATAGATATAATTAAGATTGTAGTAAAATTAATATTTTTACAAATATTTTAACTCTTATTTGCTAAAAATCAAATATATCAAAATAACGAATATAATATAAAAAAGAATAAATAATAATCAAATTTAACGTCAAACCAATTAGGAATCTTGGATTACATTGTTAATTAAATATCATCAACATCTAAGCGTCATATGAGGCATACACGCAACAAGTTAGTTTAGACTTGTGATGACGACAATAGTTGTTGATTATGCTTAGAGGCAGACACGTGAGGGACCTAGTGGGTACGGATCCCCTGGCTTTTTGGTTGTCCCTTAACCTTAATTAGGTTTTAATCAAATAGTTTATTGATTCTTGATTGAAGTGTCATGATATTATAACATGTACATGATTAAAATAATTTATTTGGATTTAAAATATACATAATTATAATAGAATTTAATGATTAATTGCAACACACAACATTAAACTAAGTTCATGTGCAGTCTCTTTGAACTCAATTTAATTAATATTAATCAGATATTTATAATCATAAATTTCGAGCGTATGTAAAGGATTTATAATCCTAATTTGTTGGCATCTTATAAAGTTGGCTTAAATTTTAAATTGCCAAAAAAAATAAATATTTTATCACATTATTATTTTATCTACTGTTGAAATTACTCCAATGTTTTAAATACTATGAATGATTATGTTATTTTAAGTTTAGTTTATCTTATCGAATGTGCATATATTGCCTAGGGTATTATTGTCTTTCACAGGTAAAATAATTTTTTTTTTTAGTGGGGTCATTTGCACCCAAAAATCTACATTAAACACCCAATAATTTATTAAAATTTATATTCCTATAATACCCTTAGATAAATCTACAAGGCTGCAACCGGCAGATGATAGGCCACATCAAGATCGATGGTAAATCAAAGTAAATAACCCATCGCACAATCAGATTAATATCATTCATAACGAAGTTAGTATCATGGATTTCGTCCAAACATATTCCAAAAGAAATCAAAAGACATCATGCAAAAGTTGTATCATCATACAATCATCACTGTAATCAACCTCACAAAATTTAAAAAAATTATCATCATCACAATGAACAGAAATTACGACGGAGCATTTATCACACATTCTATTGGCAGCCAGTAGTTCTGGAACTTGAGCCGTGCTCCTAACAGAATCATAATAAAATTGATTTCTCTTTTTGGAATGAGTGGGAAGGAGATTGTCCTTACCTGCCTCCACAATTGCTTGACGTTTAAACAGTGGCATTACCTTGATGGTTGAAAACTTTCCTTCTTGGACGTAGACATTCAATGAAAACTCTCCGATAGTACAGCAGTAGGAGGAAGAAGGTCGAGCCCAGGGCACAAGTGGCAATTGCAAGCCATGAAGAAGGTGCTAACACTGCATATAGGCCCGTGACAAATGCAACCACTACTGCTACCATTGCAAGCACGGTTAACCCAAAGGCAAAAGTTAGCGAGATTTCTTCTCCTAGTTTCTGAAATGGCATGACAAAGTGGACAAAGACAGCAGAAAGGGAGAAAGTCATGGCTATTGTATCCGATATCATGAATATACGAAAAGCTAAATTTCTATTTAGGATTGCAGTGCCTTGAGTGCCTTGATTTGAACCATTTTCGTTGTTATAACCACCGGGAATAGTAAAAGCTGCGGTAAACGTTACTGTTGCTATGGGAGTAGCCACTAACAAATGTGAGTCTTTTGTTTGCTTGAGTCCATCATAATATTTCTTTCTTCGTTCATCTCGTCGTTCATCTCGTTTTTTAAAACAGTCATCATCTTTCCTTTTGCGGCGGTCACGGATAACACCTTCCGAATATTGTCCTTCACCAACATGGTCAAACAAAGATTGGATTTCCTCCTGTAATATGCTCATTATTTGTTGAGATAGATAAAGAAATTATAATACAGAAAATTAAAAAAAAAATAAAGGAGAACAAAATTATTCAAGTAAGATAGTTCTTAATTTATATTTATGTAAATCAACATGAATATAAGAATAGATTATTGTACTTCCGTGCATTAGAGTTTCAAAAAAAAAAAAAGTAAATTTTAATAATTTTAATTACTTGACAAAAAATTAAGAGTACATGCAAAAACACATATAGATTTGAATTCAAACATTAAAAATTTATAAAAAGGTTTGAACATGGATTTTTCTTTTTTTAGAAGAACAAGAAAAGTTTGAAAAGGTAAGATAAAAGCAAGAGAATTTTATCTGTTTTGTTTTTATAACAGATAGATATAGGATGAAATCCATTAACGATATGAACATTTTTTCTTGGATATTAGTTAGATTTGAAAAAATGAATCCAATTGCTCCACAAAAGTACATTATATATTCCATATTAATTTGAGATAAACTATCCTAGTTTATGCACTTAGGGTGACAAGTGTTGGTGTTGCACGACCCAAATTATTTATACCTATATTATAATTTAACACTAAGTTAACGGGGACTATTACCTCGAGTTCAGGGGAGCCGTTCTTCAACATGCATGTGTTCCACGGTCAATTTTTCTTTGTTTTCAGCTTGTAGATACCCATCGTGAAATGAATCTCGATAGGCAGCAGCACGGATATGAAGAGGAGTGTTTCCATCTTTATCCTTCTTGTTTATAAGGCTCCCAAGTAATGGATTTTTGAGGAGAACAAATAATTCTTTTTTATTTAAACTAAGCATTGCAAAGTGAAGAACATTCCATTTTCTACTATCTTCTAATTTACAACAATCTACACATTCAATAATAATTTTTTCAATTATGTCTTTATGCCCTTGGCTGGCTGCCATATGTAAAGCTGTCATCTCACGATTTTTGTCACGAAGATAAGCAGCAGATTTATCAAATTCTAATAATAGAGATACCTTTTCCTTGAGACCATAATATGAAGCATAATGGAGTGGAGTCCATCCATATTGATCTGCTTTTCTTGTCAAGCTCTTCTTTTCCTCTAATATTTTTCTCATTATATCGGAAGAAGATTTACCTAAAAAAAAAAAAATCAACTGAGTAAATAGTGATCGAATAAATTATTTGGATGCGTTGAATAAGTTCAAATGTTCCCAATGCATTTTCCTCCTAAGCTAAATTTTGCTATTAACGATTGTAATTCTTTTTGATATTCTTAAAGTTAGAATGATGAAAACAAACTCCGTAATTTGATAAGCACTCTTCAATTCCAGAAATTGGTATAATTACAATTAGACAATTAATAACCCATTGGATTATGCTCTTCGAGTTGGAGGCTAGCAATCGTCCAGTGGCAAACCAAGAATTTACTTAAAAGGGGGCACTTTAAAGATTTTAATATTTGTATTTTTTATTGACAAAATTTGAACGTAGAAATTTATTATTTTTATTTTTATTTTAAAACTCCTAGATCTTACAAATTAATTTAGAATAACTTTATTTTGAACTAATTAAATTTTTCTCTTAACATGATGTCAACTCAAAAGTAAATTTTCTTTGAAAATATCTCTCCATAATTGTTTCAAAAAAAAATTCCTTATATGCATTGTTGTTTATCCAAAAAAGAGTACAAATGAAAAAAAAATAAAAAGTGTGAAATATAGTTTTTTTTCCAATGATTCTAACTAAAATTTTACTCTAATCAATATAAATAAATAAAAAATAAAGAGAAGTACATAATACAAATATAATATATAGTGGAATTATATAAAAAAAGTTTTACCAAGATAGTTATACATTAACGTTCACTAAGGGGCTGATTCTTTTTTGGTATGAAGTCTGAATTTAACTTATTCTTATACTTCAAATCCTTTTACGATGTTTGTCTTTTTTACTTAAAAACTTAATCTAGACATTTTCATCTGAACCGAAAAAGCTAAGGGGGAAATTTTTTTTGTCTGAAATTTAAATAAGTCTGAATTAAACTGAAATTTGAATGGGTCAGAATATAAAAATCTGAATTATATATATTTTTTTTCTATTTTAATATCTGAAAGCTAATGATTTTATACATATATCCTTATTTATATATATTATTTTTACTTGTGATGTTATTTTACATAGTAAAAATATTTGCATACTAAAATTTATTAAGAGTTTAATTTATTTATGTGTATAACTGAGTAAAGATGTTATTTTTTCTAAAGTAATTTGATATATAAATAAGCTAAATGACTATAAAAAAATTTAAAAATATATAGAGAATCATAATATAAAATTAGAAATAAATAATAATGTTACAAAATTAAAATATTAGAATTTGTATAAATTGGTCATAAATGAATTTTATAAGGGCATTTAAGAGAATTATAAAGAGTAATAAATGATTCAGGCATTTGCATTCATATCAAAGCTAGAATTTTTAGTTTTTTTCATTTAAATGAAAATGTTTTAGAGTAAGTTTTAAATAAAAAAATCATCATAAATAAAAAAATCATCATAAAAATATATGAAGTCTAAGCATAAGTTATATTCAGACTTTAAAAAAAAAATAGCTCCGTAACTTTGAGCTTTTATCTAGATGCAAATGTCTGAATCATTTATTATTTCTCTAATTCTCTTAAATGCCCTAATAAAATTTATTTATGACCAATATATACATAGCCTAATATTTTAATTTTAGAACATTATTATTTATTTCTAATTTTATATTATGATTCTTTATATATTTTTAAAATTATTTTATGGTCACTTAGCTTATTTATATGTCAAATTCTTTAAAAAAATAATTTCTTTATCCAATTATACATAATTAAATAAATTATATTCATGTATAATAAATTTTGTTATGAAAATATTTTTACTATGTGAAATAAAATCACAAGTAAAAATTATATATATGGATATAAGTATAAAACTATTAGTTTTCAGACATTTTAACTCATATATTAAAATTAAAAAAACAAACATATCGTTCAGATTTTTATATTAAGATCTATTCAGATTTCAATTTAATTCAGATCTATTCAAATTTCAGACAAAAAAATCACCGTCTAAATGTTCTTAGAATTGATTTTCTTTTGTTTAACATGATCATTGATTATAAACTATAAAAGAAATAAGCAAGAGAAAGATATGATCCGCAGAAGAGTAAAAAAGTTGAAAAAAATGTAAAATATGATATATGAAATAAAAAAATAAAACTAAAATATTATAATAGCTTACATCATTTTAAACTATAATACATGTTTTTCGATTATTATTATTGTTATCTACATGAAAAGGGATTATGCATGTTACAGTTAAAGGAGGCGTGTTATTGAATGTTTCATATGCTAATAATTAAGAAAAATGAAAGATAAAATCTAAAAATTAGTATTTTTTTTTTAAGAAGAGGTGTAATAGTTATGTATTTAAAGTAATGGAGTAAAAGTACTTACAATTTTTTGGAGGGGCCAGGACCCCCAACTCCTTTCTTGGATTTGCTATGCTCTCATAGTAGAGCCTAGCTTTCCTTACTACTAGGTTTACATGTGAAAAATTATATAGTAATATTTAATAAAATAATAACACCGATTGAATAATAAATCTTTTGATTCCAGTTCAGATCGTTATTTTGAATTAATAATTTTGCTAAATACATAAGATAATTTTATTTTTTGAAATCCTTTAGGACCCAATGAAAAATAATTGATTAAAAATATAAAATAAATAACATATAAAATTTATAATATTAAGATGATTTTTTCTTGATAACTTCTTTTTTCTTAATTATGTTCTTTTTCAAAATATGCATCCAAAGCTTTTTTTTTCTTCAAATCTAAACTAAACTCAACATAATCCTTAAGTTTTTGCAACGTATGCACCACATTCAACATTTTTTTTCATGTTGTAGCAAACAATTATTAAAAGTTGCTATTGTTTGGATGACTTCTTTTAGGCAAACATTTCTTGAAATGCTATTATTTATAACACATATATGAATTTTGGTAAAAAAGAAATTTACAAGTAATTAAAACATACAAATCTTTTTAAATATTATTCATTTATTAATAAAATAATAATTTACTTATTTATTTATTTATAAATAATAACCTCTATAAAATAATATTTTTTTTCATTGTCCCACAAACATTACTTTATCGAGGTTGTACTATATTAATTACCTTTGTTCCGTTGGCTCTTAACCGTTTAATTGTGAATTACTACGGAAAAAACCACACCGAGCATGCCCACTTGATGAGGGATAAAAAGTTAGTGTCTTACTTTAGGGCACGTTTGGGAGGGGGGATTGGATTGGACTGGACTGGACTGAGATTGGGATTAGGATTAGGATTGGACTGGATTGGATTATGTAATATTGTCTTATGTTTGGTATCATATGGGATTGGACTAAATAATATTGTCTAATATTTGGTGTAATTTGTGACTGAATTATTAACATAAATAATAATTTTTAAGAAAATAATTTTGAAAAATAAACTAACTTAATTTTATTAAAATTGAACTTGAATAAAAACTAAATATTAAATATTTGTTGATATTTCTATATAAATAATAATAAAATTATATTTTATATTAAAATTAATTTTTATATAAATATAATAATTTATTAATAATTAATATTTAAATATTATTAGATGATATTTATTTTTTTATTATTAATTTAATAGTTATTTTTATATTAATATCATACTATTATTTCATTATTTTTAGTAAACAATCAAAATTGATTTTATTAAATATTTAAATATAATTAAAAATTATTGTTATATTATATTTATTATTTTATTTAGTTTTAATTTTAATTAAAAATTAAAAAATTTTGTCCCAATTTGGGACTATTAGTCCCACCTTATCCCACTAATTTAGTCTTGGTATGGAAGGAGGTGGGACTAACTTGAACTATCAGTCCAGTCCCACCTCTACACTAAACATAGGATTGGACTACACTTACTCCAATCTCATGCTAAGCCCGTGTTCCAAACGGGCTTAGGGATTTATATATTTGTATTTTATATTAGAATGTTTTATTGACAGTTTCTAGGGTCGTTTTTATGTGCATTCCTGAACTTTACCATTTTTGCCTATCAAATTCAAAGGTATCCCTCCCAGACCAATGAAGGAAAAAGACAAATATTTACTAATTGTTTTCCCTCTTGTTCTCTTATTGTTTTCCCTCTTTTCTTTTATTTGTTCTTGTTTCTAGATCAAATTAATACTAATTCACTTAATTACCTTCAAAATTAACTAATTATCTTTTTTGTGATAATACCTGAAACAAGCCCCTTAAATAAGATATTTTTAAGTCTTTTGTCAACTATTCTATGGTGTTTGTGGAAACCTCACCAAATTAACTTTAAGCCAATTGATGCAGCATTAGGACTTCACTCATCTCTGCCTACGTCATTGGATCAGCTCACATATATTTGGATTTACATGTTACCTATGTTCGGACTTGAAAATAATAGGTTTTTCCATGTAATTTTCTGGGGATAATGATTGGGTGTTAAAAATCATTCTATTTCGTTACTACTTTCAAAATAATTAAGTTCACGTATTATTTATTTAAATTAGATTTTTTTTCTTGTTTTAGTTAGATTGAATTTCATATTAGGCTTAAATGGGCCTCCACTCCTTGGGGACCTTCATGTGTTGAATGCAAAACCGTCATACATACACTGTCAACAATAGTGCCATATAAGGAAGATAAACTTATAATTACCTGAATTTTTAGAGTTCATGACCGCTGCATGTAATGCCGTCATTCCTTTTGGGCCTCCGTAGGCCGCTGATTTGCAGCTTCTTAATATGGCATCCACCATCTTGTAATATCCTCTCGAGGCGGCAAGATAAAGAGGAGTTTCGCTGGCATTATTAGGATGATATGAAAAATAAGGGTCTATTTCTTCGGGGAATGTTAAAATTTCCACCACTTCAACTTTCCCATGTCGCACAGCCTCATGCAATGCTGTATTTCCTTCACGATTTGTCTTCTTCAGCATCTCCCAGTCAGCTCTTTGCCCACTCTCTAGGTCTTGAGGTTCCTCTCTTGCATGTTTAAGAAGGACTTCCACTATACCAGAATCCCCACATTTGGCAGCAACATGAAGTGGAGTATCACCTTCTTCGTTATGTTCTACTCGTAGTGATTGACATTTGTCAAGTAATTTTTTCACAAACTCGGTTGATGGCTCCTTTGAGTATTTGATGTGGAAATGCAAAATTGTATCATTTGACGTTAAACCTAAAACCAAATCAATGCATCATATCGGTTCTTAACATTTTAGCGCCTTCAAATCATTCTATAAAATTTCCTAAAATTAAAGTTATTAAATTTAAAAGGATATATATATATATATATATATATATGAATTATAGAACGCTTAAAATCAAAATCTGGTCTTTTTCACTAGATATATTTGGTTTTAGCCCTACGAAACCAACAATTTTCTTTTATCTCATGCCGTTTTACTCCCCATGCTATTTTTTAAATATGTTTCAAGAGGTAAGGCATAATTTATAGCCCTTATCAAAATCTTAGTACTTCAGAAATATAAAAAATAAGGGTGGGGTATTTGCATCCAAATTTCGTCCTTTTCACAACTAAAAATTTTTTTACTAAAATACACATAAAACTATTTACAATTAAGGATGACAAGAATTTATTACTTTAAAATTTTTATTTATTAATTTAATTCACAAAACAAAAGCATTTTGCCCGTATTGAAATCGGTTTAAAAATTTCTCAAACCAATCATTTAAATAATGTATATGAAAAGTTGATTGAAAATTATGCTTATTTCAATTGTTCGAATGACAACATGATTGATACCAAAAACACTTTTCATGTTCAGCAGATGCTTCAAGAGTCAATGAAATAGATATCAAATTGTCTTAGAATTTGTGTTCCTAACATACAAATCGGGGGTTGGTGGTGGGGGGTGGGGGATGGTATAATTAAGGTAAGCAGGACCAACCATGAGACGAAACAAAGTAGAAAGACAAAATAAGAAAAGTAATATATATGCAGTCATATATAATAAGATGGAGTAGAAAAACAAGAAAGGAAGATTAAGAAGTCGCATTTGATGGACTACTTAAATATTATTAGATTAAAGTGACTGTATTCTTCCGATTTGTCTTAATCTTTTTAAGGTTTATTAGTTTGGGGTTTAAGAGGTAAATGAGTAAGATCGTGCTGAGTAAGAATAGAAGATAAAAGAAAACAATTATAAAATAATATACATTATATTTGTTAGGGTTAATTCTGCTAACCTCTCTTAAAGTTCGTTAAAATCTCATATGATTATCTTTGATTTTAAAAATCCCTCAAACCTCCCCTCTTTATGAAGAACCGTTAAAAGTTCTATTAAAAAAATATAAATTTTTCAAATTACCCATAGTTGATTATTCCAAATATTTAAAATTTTAAAATAACAAAAAAATTAAAATTAGAAAAACAAAAAATTACTTTGAAATGCTTAAACTTTATAAAACAAATTTTTACATGCAAATGCGACAAATTCTTTATTATTTCAAGATTTTAATAAATGATTTTAATATAGATTTTTTAATAAGAAGTTACTTTATAAATTTTGTTTATCATTTATTATGGCAGTAATTTTTCAAAGATTCTTGGGGCAACGGCTGATGGGAGACTATTAAGAAGTTTTAAGTTTTCTTTTTATTTCAAAATTTTGAATTTTTTTAATAGTCAACAATGGACAATTTGGAAGTTTTTTTCTTTTGAACGGAACTTTTAATGGCTCTTAATTAACGAAGAGTAGAGGTATGTATAATTTTCAGAATCAGAGGTGGTCCTATGAGATTTCGGCAAACCCCTTGGGAGGTTTGTAGAGTTGACCATATTTGTTAATGTTATTTTTGGGATATAATTATTGATGGAACGTAAAACAAAAATTTATTATATCTAATTAATTTTTAGAAATAGGGGTCTAGAGTTATATATATATATGTATGTATGTATGTATGTATTTATGTATGTATGTATGTATGTGTAAATGTATATATTGGGCACAAAACCCTACTCTTTATGGAAGGACTTTTTTCCAATCATGAAGTTAATTAATTTACAATTTTTTTTAAAAAAATTTCTCAGTAAGATATATCAATGTTAAATAATGATGATTAAGTTATTAATTCTATATATTATTGTTATATTCCTATTACTATTATATAAACAGTTAAACATTTTAAGCAGGAATATAATGAACTTTCTTGCATAAATTTTGTTAAGGACAGGCACTTGACTTTGTAACATGCTGAAGAAGGTTATATTATTTTTGAGAAAATATTTTAATACAAGAGAATTTTCGCGATGTTTTCAATAAATTAAAGGCGTATCTTGACACGTTCTTTTAAAAGTAGTGGATTTTAGTGCTACAAATCTTAAACGTCATGATAGTTTATAATGTTCTTCTAAATTACTAGATGAAGCTTTACTTTTTAAAAAATGGATATCCACAATATCAACTCATAAAAAAATGTCTTACTCTAACATTTTATAACTGAATTAATATTCTCATTCGGAGAAGGGTAAGCTCAATTAATTACCTGGAATATGGTTCATGACAACTGTACGCAAAGCTGTTATTCCATTAGGGCATTGTGCAACCACATCCACCATCTCGTGATCTCCTCTCAAAGCAACAGAATCAAGTTTTTCTCCGAAGTCAGGGTCTGCATCTTCTTTGATTAATATTTTCACCACTTCAATCTTGCCATGTTTCACTGCCTCATCCAATGCTGTGTTGCCGTCCGAATTCTTAGTTTTCATCATCTTTATGATAGTTGTTTCCTTGCTTTCTAAATCTTGAGGTTGATCTCTTGCACGTTGAAGAAGAACTTCGGCTACAGCAGATTTGCCCCGTTTGGCCGCAACATGAAGTGGAGTATCACCTTTCTCATTAGCTTCTTGCAGTAGTGATGGCCATATGTCGAGAATTTTTTCTACAAACTCTTTTGATTCCCTCCAAAAGGATTTGATGTGCACGTGCAAGAATGTGTCTTTTGACTTCTTTCCTAAAATTAAAGTTGACGCATCACAATATTAAATTATATATATATGAACACTTTAATGTTTGAAAATTGTTATTAAATTTTCTAAAACTGAAATTAATGAATCGGATGCAAGTTCATAGTATTATATTTTTAACCGTTAAATCAAAATCTTTTCTCTTTTTGAACCCTACATAACAAACATTTTTCTTTTATCTCGTTACTTTTTGCTTCGTTTGTTAGTTTATTTTATCTATTTTCAGGAGAGAAGGCATGTACTAGAATCATCACGATTTATTAAATCTTATGGTACAATACTTTTTATTAAAAAAAAAAGAAACCCTATTACGGCATTACCTTCAGTCAAACTTATGTAACGTATTCTAGGTTTCGTAAAAATATATGATAAAGTTAATTTTACTCCTAGTTATATGTATAGTATTTCTTATATCATGAAGTTAATTAATTTACGGTTTTATTTTGAATTGGCATACTGAGATACTTTAACATTGTAAAATGATAAGTTGTAAATTAATTAATTATATAGATAAATTCTTTTCTTATTTAAACATTGAATAATGATATAAATTGTATCCTAAATTTTGTGTATTCAACTAATGATTACTAAGTTAACGCATTGATGAGATAATGACTTACCATATCATCTCATAATCCATTCAATAAATGACACTTCACTTATCATATCATTTGGTATGAGATTTGAGATAAACATTTAGGAAGTATATCATTACTCTTTAAACATTTCTAAAGAGGAATGCAATTAACTTTCATCAAGAGGAAATATTTAACATAACCCTGAACCAAGGTCAATATTACACATAATCCTCATGTTTTATATAATATTATCCATAGCCTTACTAACACCAAATTTTGTTAAATTAATCCCGTAACACATTAAAAATATATATAATGATAATAAACCCCTCAACTTTACTAATTTCTATAATTTAAACATTTTATAGCCTACTTAGCATTTAAATTAAAGAGTTATAAAATTTGCACCGAATAACCTTATAATAAAAGGCAATAAGTATAAAACTTTTAGATAAAACACGTTATAAAACTCTAAAAAAAGATACATAATAAAAGTAAAATAAAAAATAGATAATTTAAATATAAACAAGAGATGATGAATTAAAATAATAAATATATTAAATCTAGTATATTAATGCTAAAAAATTAAATAAAATTAATTAAACTAACAAAAGTAAAAATAAAAACTAAAGAAAACTTTCTTATAATTAAAAATAAAATATAAAAAATAAAAAATTATAATAAGCCCCTACTCCCCATCCCCATCTCTCCCCCACAACCCCACCAACCCCCCAACAAAAAAACCAAAAGAAAAGTCCAAAACCCTAAAACAAAACTATTTTAAATTAATTTTAAAATTAATCTAAAACACTAATCAACCTTTCTCAAACAACTAATTTTACATAAACGCAATATGTTTTAAAGGTGTAGTTGGTAGTTGATGTATTTATTTTATGTATCTTATACTTATTTTTTATTAAAGTTTTATAAGATTATTTTATTTTTAAAAAATAAACATGTTAGTACTTAAAGAAATGACTTATATTACTTTTTTACCCTTTAAGTGTTAAATTTAAGTAGAACTGGTTAACAGTAGGGTTTTTGATAATATTATACAAAATGTCAAGGTTATGCGTAATATTAGACCTTAGTTCAAGGTTATTAGTAATAGTTCCACCTTGCCTAGATTTGTATTAAGGGGGAAATTTTTTATTTTTAACAGTCTAACAAAGCTATTATATATATTTTTTTCAAAAAAAAATTTAGCTTATCTGAATTTTTATGATTTTTTGGATAAATTAAAGATTCTTTTAAGTAATACTACATATAAAATGAGTTGTACAACGTAATTCATATAACATGAAGTAAGTATTATAAATTCATTGGTTGGGTCAAAAATGAAAAATAAATTAAATATTTTTAATAAATAAAGGGGAAACCATCCGTCCAGTGGTGGACCCAGAAATTTATGAGAGAGAGGATACCTTAGATATTTTAACATTTATAATTAACTTGATAAAATTTAATGTAAGAGAATTTATTTAAAAAATAATAAAAGTATATAAAGATAAAGAGAAAATTAGAATTATAACGGTTCAAAATTATAATTTATGAAGAGTGTTAATTTTCTTTGAACTTGATGCCAAAAAAAAAAGATTTTCTTTCAAAATTTTTCCTTGTAATTGTTTGAAGAAGATTATTTTATAATATACTATGTTTTGTTTAAAAAGACTACAAATAAATGAAATAAAATAAAAATCTCTCACACATAATTTTTAATGATAATTAATTTTATTAAAAATTACAAAAAAAGATTTTGCTATTATCATTCATCAAGATTTTCAAATCTCTTTTAGTAAAAATTAATTAATTTTTTAAGACTATAAAAGAAAACATAAAGAGAAACATATAATCTATAACAAACTAAATAAATAAGAAAAAAAATCTAAAATTCTTAAATGAATAAAATAGTAAAAATTAATGAAATTATTATATAAACTTATATTTTTGTTTGGATGATAGTCTTTTATATGTAAGAGAGTTGAAAAAATGAATAGATGATGTAAAACTTGAAATTAATTAATTTTTTTAAGAAAAGGGTATAATAGTGACTATATTAAATGAGGGGACCATAAGAAAATTTTCAAATTTTAGAAAGGGCTCAGCCCCCCCCCCCCCCCCCCCCCCCCCCCCCCCCCCAAGTCCCTAAGTAGGTCCGCCACTGCATCCATCCAATTGTATAAATAAGGTTGTACAATTTGATTGTATAGCTAGAATTATAGTTTTTTTTTTTAAAAGAACTTTTCTAAGAGTAATGGATTTTATTGTTAAGATTTAAAAGTATCAGCGATGCGTAATGCTATTTTGAAAAGTAAAATTGAATGGTGTAACAAATAAAGTTGATTTAACGTTGTAACAAATTAAAAATAAATGGAACAGTATAAAAATGTTATTATTATTATATTTAAAGAATAGTGATAAGACATTCCAAAATTTATCTTAAAACTATGTATCCTATATGATATATAAGGCATGAATTTAAAATTATGACATAATTCATTAGGTCATTAAGCCTCAAGCCCTCCAGCTTCAAACATCAATTAAATGCACATGGATTTAAAATTTGAGATAAAAATTAGGATGGGTATTATTATAATTGAACTGCAAAATTCCAACTTACAAACAATACAAGGATGTGATCATCTCTAGATTATCTTTCAAAGGATCAGATATGCTATTAATTAATAATCTTGATGATATAGATAATAATGTTGATAATACTCTTATTCAAAGAGGATAAGCTTAAGAATTACCTGAATCATCAGCCTCCGAATCATCTGAGTCCAAATCATCTGAATCTCTCATAGGTTCTGCATAAACAGCCGTCATTTCAGTGGTCAACAAGCTTTCACTATTGACTCTATATATATATATATATATATATATTATGTTGGTAATTTTCACATTTTAGGAGAAAATCAATTACCTGGGATATTATATTCGCTTGGTGTCGCAGGAAAATCCATCCTATTTTCAACCGCATCCAATATCCCGCGATCTCCACTCTTAGCCGCAAGATTAAGTATTTTGCAGATGTTAGCTTTATCCAAAAACTCATTGTCTGCTTCTTTGATCAATATTTTCACTACTCTATTCTTGGTTTGTTTCACTGCCTCATCCAATATTGTGTTGCCATCTTTATTCTTCATTTTCAGCATCTTTGTAACTGTAATAGCTCTATTCCCGCTCACAGGATGTTGATGCCCATCTCTTGCATGTTTAAGTAGAATTTTCACAATAGAAGATTTACCCCATTTGGCCGCAACATGAAGTGGAGTTTCATCTTTGTCATTAACTTCTTGTATTAGCGATGGACAAATGCGAAGTATTTTTTTCACAAACTTGGTTGATGCTGCCTCCGAAGATTGGATGTGCACATGCAAGATTGCATCTTTTGATGGCGTTCCTAAAATCAAAGTAGACGCCTCATATTTGTTAGTAAAACTACTATAACATTTGATAATCTTTGTAAAATTTCCTAAAACCAAAATAGAAAAAGGACGGGTGGAGCTATTTGTAACTAAAATTTTTACTTTAAACACTCATTTTCTTTTCTTTTCTTTTTTAGATATTTAATAATGCCCCTACAATAATTTTCAAAAGTTCACCATAACAAATAAAAACTTTTATTAAGACCTATTACTAATTCCTTGGGTGGGGTTATTTGTACTCAAAAAATTGTTCAATACACTTATTAACGAAAATCTTTATTCTTGAAATAGAGTAATGCTATACTTACAAAATATGTTTACAAAGTTGAAGTTGCATCACTCATTCAATGACACATGTGTTATCAGCATTTATTATATTGATAATTCATATTAACATTTCTATTCATTTGATGCAACATTAACCTTGTATACGTACTTGATAAGTGTAGTATTATTTTACTAAAATATCCTCAAAAAGATTAGTTAAATGTACAAACATTTCAAATTGATAAAGCAAAAAAAAAAAAAATTAAGCATCTTTTTACAACCATCCATGCAATAACTTTAGCGAATTATATATCCACGCATTTCATTGACGGTTTAAAAAGGTAAGCTCACCACTACATATCAATGGCAGAATCAAGCAATCTTACTTCTAAATAGAGGGAAAAGAAATATCTTCAGTGATGGAATCCAAAAGGGAGTGCTCATAAAAAAAGGTGCAAATAGCCCCACCCTAAAACTTTCTTCTATCTTATTATGTTTTATTTTGATGGCTCTTTTATTTAAGATCCTTTTGTGATTTTTTTGGACACATGTTGCAAAAAAGTAATTTTTTTGAAATAAATTTGTAGAGTTTTTGGCAAATAAATTAGATACTTAGAGACTTGTTGTGACTAAAATGTTTTAAATGGACATAATTTTTATAAAAAATTTTGTAAATATAATAAGATATTTAAAAATATTTACTTAATATATTTTAAAAATATCGAATAATAGATACACACGCGCACACTTTTTTCCACAAATCTCATCCCAATTAATGTGCCTAAGAAATGTAACATTTATTAAATAATAATAGAATAATAGGGTAGGTGATATAATTGACATAATTTTCTAACTTTTGATCTTGTCAAATCCAATTTGAAATTAAAAGTAAAAAAGTTACATTTAATACCGTTAACTTTTTAATTATCTTAATCATTAGATTTTATAGATCATTTGTTAGAAATTTATGTCAAAAACATTATGTCAAATGACCCATTCCCATATATATTTGTAATTTTATCCTAAAATATTTCAAATCTCATACCAAGTAATATGTGTAAGCAATGTGACATTCATTAAATGATAATAAAATAAAATGATAATTGACACGATGATGTCACATCACCTAAACATATCATTTTAAGATGATATTTGGAAGAATTTATTAAAAAAAAAAACTCTATTATAAAACAATTTTTGATGATGTTGTAAGCGGCAGCATCAAGTTAAATTGGTCTAATACTTTTAGTCAAACATATAAATTTGACCACTCCAATGACGCTAAAATTACTTTTAGCCAAACATATATAATATATAACCTTCTAAACTATGTATTATACAGTTAATTTTACCCCTCTTTAATATGACTTGTAGCAAGGATATTATAAATTATGAAATTATTTAATTTGCAATTATATTTTGAAATGTCTTTCTGAGATATATCAACACTACAAAATGATTAAAGAATTAATTCTATAAATATTTAAATATTTTCAGGCGAGAATATATTTAATTTCTTAAATAAATTTGTAGTACTTAATGAGGCAAAATTGAACTTTAACACATGCACAAAGCTATTATAATATTTTTTGACGAAAAAATTTAATTGAAGATAATGATTGTGAAGTTTTTTAATGAATTCTGTATGTAGATATACACATATTTTATACCTTTTAAAGGGCTGATTATTTTTTGGAATAAATTCTGAATTTAATTTGTACTCAGACTTCAAATCTTTTCATAATAATTTTTGTTACTCAAGAGTTAGTCTAACACATTTTCATTTGAATTATAAAAACTAAAAATTCCAGCTTTTTTTTTAAATACAAATGTCTGAATCATTTATTACTCATTATTCTCTTTTAAATGTCCCTATAAAAATTATTTTTGATCAATTTATACAGAACCTAATATTGTAATTTTGGAACACTATTATTTATTTCTAATATTATATTATGATTCTCTATATATTTTTAAAATTATTTTATAATGATTTATCTTATTTATATATCAAATTCTTCCAAAAAAAATCTTTTTTTTACCAATTATACACATTTAAATAAATTAAATTCATAACAAATTTTGGTATGCAAATATTTTTACTATGTAAAATAAAATCACAAATAAAAAATAATATATACTAATATGGATATACATGTAAAATCATTAGTTTTCAGATATTTCAATTTAGATGTTAAAATAAAAAAATATCATTTAAATTTTTTTATTCAAACCTATTTAGACTTCAATTTAATTCACACATATTATGATTTTAGGAAAAAAAATCGCCCCTAAGAGTGGTGGATGTTAGTGTTATACTTTTACAAGTCATAACACTTTGTACTGTTTAATTTTATAGAATTTTATTGAGTTTTACATTTTTAAAAAATATGTATTTTTTACTTATGCATTAAAAAAAAATGAATTCAACTTAAGGGTGTTCGTCAGTTTGGATCCAATTCATTTAGGCAATAACCAAAGTAATATGATATTGATAAGTTTAATAATTTTTAATCCAATTCAGTCCAATTTGATTTTATAGAAACTATTATCCGATCCGATCTAATCCAATCTAGAAAATTATAATATTATCTTATCTGATCCAAACTTAAAGAACTTTTTTAATGAAAAAATACAATATGATCTGATAAAAAAATTTAATGTGATACGAAAAAAATATAATAATATAATGATAGAAATTTAAATATGAGTACTAGATCATTTCCAATTTAATTAAAGTACCCAAATGAAAAATAACAATAAACATTTAAATCATCATACTACACAAATTACAATTATAAATAAATTCATAAGACTCCAATGAGCCATGCATAACATGAAATAATTTATTTTTTACATTAACGTCAAGATTTATGCACATTATAGAAATCTTGTATTTTTTAGTTAATTAATTTAGGACTAAAATTATTTTATTACATTAAAATTATTAAAATTATAAAAATTATAATGTGTAGGGTCACTTTCATTTTTTTGGTAGATATTACATTTTGCTCTAATTACGTTTTATTATATTAGATCGATTTATGATCGATTTTTATAATAGAATCCATCATTCAATCTAATTAATTCGATTTTTAAAAATATTAATCCAATCAAATCCATTGATTAAACAAATCCAATCAAAATTAAATTGATTTGGGTTAGATCGGTCGCTTTGAGCATATTAATTTAGATTTTGAACATCTTTACTTCAACTTAAATTATTAATTGTTAATTCCAAGCTTTCATCCACTTAAAAATATGCAGAAATTAGGATAATCTTAATTAGTTACCTGAAAAATCACAATTCCTTAGTGCCGCACGTAAATCCCTATTGGGAATTGCAACCGCATCCAGTATCTCGAAATCTCTGCTCTGGGCTGCAAGATAAAGGATTTTGTGGATGCTGTTAGCAAAATATGAAAAGTCTTGATCTCCTTCTCTGATTAATAGTTTCAACACTTCAATATTCCCATTTCGTGCTGCCTCATCCAACGCCGTGTTTCCCTGCTTGTTCTCCATTTTGATCAGCATCTCCCTGCTGCTATCTGACTCTTGTGGTTGATTCCTCTCTCGTATGAGAAGAACTTCCGCTACATGAAAATGCCCAAATTTAGCTGCAACATGAAGTGGAGTATCACCTTCCTCATTAGCTTGTTTTAGTAGTCGTGGACATATGTCAAGTATTTTATTCACCAACTCCACTGAGCTTTCCGTTGTGTATTTGATGTTAATATGCAGAACTGTATCCTTTAACGGATCCGTAACTATTTGCTCAAGATGTTGCGCTTTTGCCTCCAAGAGTTCAATATTACCCTGAACCGCAGCGTCGAACAGCTCCGAATCCATGACTACGATTGTCTGCGACTGGCCTTCGTCGTTAATAATTGACACTGCCACATTCGTATTAGTGGCGGAATCCATTAACTTGGTTTGTGCTTTAGTGTGTGTGGATATAAATGTATCTCTTCAGAACAGCTCATCTAAGATGATATGACCGTTTCAAGTCACGTTTTAGTTGTGGATAATGGATGGCTTGGTAGGAGTACCCAACCCTTTGATTATTTTCACTGCTTTTCCACCGACAGAAGTTAGGTGAAAGTGCAATTAACGATATTTTACTTTATTTTAACTGAGCTAGTATGACGCATTCAATGACGTGTAGTGTGACGTATTCAGCTACTTGAGAGAAGCTTCACAGAGGGCAGAACAGCAATATTTCTCTACTAAAAAAAGACTATTAATGTAATTTTTTTAACAAATATATACACACACATAATACATAAATTTTTATTTTGTTAAAAAGCGAGAAAACTGAACAAAAAAGTGAAAAACATTATGAAATGTTAAGGGGTGTGTTCTTTTTTGAATTGTGTGTTTTTGTTTTCAAAATGATTAGGAAAATGAATTTATATGATTTAAAAAATGAGTTTTAAGTAAAAGATATGCGTTTGGAAATGAATTCATAAAATACCAATTTGAAAATGGTTTTAAGAATATGTGTTTGGAAATGAATTCTTGAGTTGAAATTCTGAAAACAAAAACAAGATATGCGTTTGGAAATAAATCCTTGACATTAAATTTTGAAAACAAAAATATAAAATACGTTTGGAAATGAATCTAAAACACTTGTTCTTATATGAAAATGAATGTGTTTTATGAAAATGAATTTTCGGAACAAAAACACACAATTATGAAAATGTGTTTTATGAAAATGAATTTTGGGAACATTTGGGACAAAATCAGGGGCAAAAACGGAACAAAACGTGTTTTATGAAAATAAATTTTGGGAACAAAAATGCACAATTATCCCCTGAATTTCAAAACGTTGGAAACAGAAAACATGAAAATGGAAACGAAAAAGAACATACCCTACACTATCTATTGTTTTTCACTTTTGCGCATGGTTACATCTCTAGCTTTTATATTTATCTTGGTTTTCAACATTCATTAGACATATTGCTTAAACTTTGATGTATAAAAGTTTGGACAAAATGAGTTCTGAGATGTGATATCTAGTAGAACAATGCTAGGTATACAACTAAGTTGTACAACATTATTCATACAATCTGACATATTACAAATTCACTGGGTGAGTAAAAATAAAAAATAAAATATCTAAATTTTAATAAATAAAATGGATCCACACATGCAATAGATTTATACCATGTCAGATTGTATAGTTTGGGTTGTACAACTTGATTGTATACCTAGTATTATTGTATCTAATATATGATTATACGAGTTTTTCAGAAACTTATACATACTCATTAAAAAAATTTAAAAATTAAATTATTACTTTTCACATTGAAATTAGCCCTCATCCTTCACGATGCAATGATACACAAGATACAATAATTTTACATAGTTTTTATGAAAAAAGACTTCGTGTAATAAATTATATTAGTTTAAAAAATAATTCTTTACCGCCAAATTTAAAAGCAATTTAATTAATTAATTAAGGGAGAAACTATTATATATAGACTTTCGGGACTCATATATGGTTTCAGACTCAATAAGGAAACAAACACAGCAAAATGCCTGTTAATACAGATCAGAACCTGCAAAATGTCTGCAAGCATGCGCCAACTCTCTGTTCTCTCTTACTTGAGTTGGTGCAAGTGGCGCTCTAGCGCGAAAGGTATGACGCAGTGGTGCCAATTCTCTGCCTATACCTTTTTAGGTCCGTTAAAGATGTACTTCTGCACCATTTAATGGTGCTCCTACGCCGACCCTATATCATTGGCCAATTTCCTAGACCAATTACTCACTTATCCAGTCACATTTCTAATTCCATAAATACCTGTATATGGGTAATCAAACATGGCTTTTCCACGTCAAAGCTCATCACATATACCCATATATACACCCATTTATATACACATGTCTCATTTACAAAGAAACTTCCCACAAGTCTATCACATCCTCATGTGCTCCCATAAACACAAAAATCATTCACACATGAGTTTTCACAAGCTAACTACATTGTTCATAGGGATATCCATTTCACATAATTTTGGAAACCTCTATAGTACAGTCACAGATACTTAGGAACAGTGCTCTCTAATTAAGGTAGGACTTATCATATCACAGTCAGATCACATATATGGGCCCATATCACATAGCCACCTATTGACGACATTCGTAGACAAGACATCGTCGCAGTGAGTATTTATCACATTCTCACATTCTCACATTGCACAAATCCGCCATCACCCAAAAGTGAGCCACATAGTCTTACTAGACTCTATCCTGTCACACATAGAACAATACATATACATAGAGGTGCTTACACTTGAAATAACTCAAGGCTAGTATGATAATCCGGGCGATATCGGGCCCATGCTACCGAATCCTATGTAGGAAAACACATGGTCCAGACCTCCCCTCAAGCTATGAGAGCTAAGTATCCTAAGTTGTGGCATGCCATGCACATATCAGTTTTCACATTCAGTCACATAAGTGAAGCTCTATATTAAACAGGATGATGCTATTCTGGATAAAATTCTCACAAACTTGGACAAGAAAAAAGGAAAAGACTCCCTAATGCGATAGGTTGACATGGTGGGACCTTGATAGTGATAATGATTCTGATGAATATCCACATATTTTCAACATCACTACGTCACCAAAATGATGTGCTCACATCCTCTCCTCCACAAATCCAAAAGTCAAGACTTATCTACCACCGATGTTAGAAAATACTTTGATCTTGTAATCATATAATAAAGCTTTTTCACATGTTTCTAGATATAAGTGTCCAAAAGCTTCATACATGTGTTATAAATGTAAAAGATGACAAGGCATATAAAGTTATCTTGTTATCGAGTTTGAGTTTGGCAAATTGTTTGACACATTTATGTGGTAAAACGATTAGCCACGTAGCTTGCTTTGTAACCAAAAAATCCTTTTATAAATAAGAGTTTCATCCTTCTCAAAGGGATATAGAAAACCTTGGGAGGAAACCTTTTGTAATTCTCTCTTCTATATGTCTATATGCCTAGTTTGCGTTATTACTTATTTGAGTATATCAGCTGAAAACCCAAAGGTATATTCCAGTGGTGAATCTAAATAGGCATTATACTGGTCTACAACTGGGTGTAAACAATGCTACGTACTCAATATCATTTTCTTATAGAAATGGATATAAGCTCCTTTTAAAAAATGTTGTAGTTTAAACAGAAGCAATTGCCTCATCTACAGTTACTTAGATGGTCAACTTAGTTTTCCCAATTTACCTTCGATGTCAAGCATATTAAAGGGGATAACAACATTCTTGCAGATATGTTATCTTGCCCTCAACAAATCAATGTTGATCAAAGCAATTCTCTGCAACTTATTCCAATAATCCATATGATGAATCCTTTTTCTTCACCACTAGCAGATTATGAATTTCTTCCTCCTGAAGTTCTTGCTTTGATAGCAAATTAGACTCTGAATCAGTCTCATCATAAGCAAATGTTAGAGTATCAAGTGAAAATCCTCACAAAATATAGCACATTCCCTCTGGACAGTATAAAGATTCATCTAGAATTTTCATACATGAAAATTTATCAAGTCCGAGATATTGAAAAGAATTTTTGTCTGTAATGCTTACGGTTTCTTTAGCATCTTTTACAGCAGTTTTCCATAGGCATTGAGTTCAATCTCATTTACATGTTAACGAGAATGGCACACACCAATTTGTTATATAGTCAAAGAACTCTTGATACTCCTTCAAGATGCTTTAAAATATTCCTCGAATGGTTCTATCCTCTCTCGTGGTGGAAGTCGCAATTTGAATATCACAAATATAAAAGCTTCAATCTTTGTGGGTAAAGAGCAACACATTATATTGTCTACATTTTAAGAGAACTAGCATTGTTACTAATAATCAATTGCAGTTCGTTTCGCATGTGCAGGAATACTATTTATCTCCATACAGCTTGGCTAAAAAATGGGAAGCATATCCCCATGAATTTCGAGAATTTCGAATGAGGATTTCAGAAATCAATTCTAGAATTCCACCCCAAATAGGGCCAGGCATTGAAGATGATGTACCATTAGAACAATATCCTTCAGAATATTGTCATCAATTACGACAATATAGGAAAGTGTATCACTCGATCCATAAACACATAATTCAAGGAGAGAGTTCCTATTCTCGACAAGCCCAAAAAGATGAAGAAAATGATTTACTTCTCCAACTTAGTCTCCAGAGTCTTCCACAATCAACACCCCCACAACTGCCTCAAGAACAATCTTGTCCTCCATATTTTCAAGATTCTCAAGATCCTTATAGTATTGATCAGACTTATCTACAATAATTACTAGAAAAAAGCAACGGACCTAGTCAAGAAAGAAAACAAGATGATGCTATTCTGGATAAACTTATCACAGACTTGGACAAGAAAAAAGGAAAAGACTCCCTAATTTTATATGTTGACACGGTAGGACCTTAATAGTGATGATGATTTTGATGAATATCCACATATTTTCAACATCATTGCGACATCAAAATGATATTCTGGCATCCTCTCCTCCACAAATCCAAAAATTCAAGACTTATCTGCTATCGATGTTAGAAAAAGCTTTGATCTTGTAATGATATAATAAAGTTTTTTCACATGTTTCTAGATATAAGTGTCCAAAAACTTAATACATGTGTTATAAGTGTAAAAGATGACAAGGCATAAAAGTCATCTTGTTATCGAGTCTGAGTTTGGCAAATTGTTTGACACATTTATGTAGTAAAACGATTAGCCACGTAACTTACTTTGTAACCAAAAAATCCTTTTACAAATAACAGTTTCATCCTTCTTAAAGGGATATAGAAAACCTTGGAAGAAAACCTTTTGTAATTCTCTCTTCTATATGTCTGTATGTCTAGTTTTCTTTATTACTGATTTTGAGTATATCGGCTAGAAACCTAAAGGTATATTCCAGTGGTGAACCTAAATATGCACTATACTGGTCTGCAACTGGGTGTAAACAACGCCACGTACTCAATATCAGACATTGATACCGTGTTTCTACCTATGTATTTAAACTAAGTTCTGAATCATAAGAATTCCTTTTGTGATGCACTTGTGCCAGGAGCGCTTAAGAGAGCGTTTTATAAGGAAATAATTTGATTCCGAGCTTTTAATAAAAATATATTATTAATTTAAAGGAATTGGAGTTTAAGAAAATATACATAATTATTTTAGGGTTATATCATATACCACCCCTATGTTTTGGCTTAATTACGTCCAGAGTCGCCGTTTGCATTTTTTGTCTTACGCTACCCCTACCTTTTCAAAAAAAATCATGGACCACCCTTCCATTACATTTTAGTAAATAAGTTGAAATAACATGACTAAAATGGTAAATATACAATTACAAGTCAACACTATATAATGTGAGACTTTACTTTCTCTTTCTTCTCGGTCCCCACTTCACTTTTTGATTTCTTTATTCTCTTCTTCTTCTGGTTCGCGTGCTGGTCACCTACCCGACTTCATGCAAAGCCGAACTAAAGCTTCGTCTTCCGGAACAGTAAAAAATCCTTGAAAAGTTTCTTTGAACGTCAGCTGGCAAGTTATTTTTCTTATGATTCGCTTTATGGATGCCATGCATGTAAGCTGGAACGAAAAACTCTATGTTGCATCTGTTTTATGTTTCTTTTTTTTTGTGCCTTTTCATACAACTTGAAAGTTTCTTTTTGTTCTATTGTTGATAAATGTAGTGCTGTATGCATTGCATTTGTCTGAAAAGATTAAAATCAAAACCCTAATAATTTGATTATATTTGGGGGTTTTTAAAATTGAGGTGAAAATCGTATAATTTATATGTTATTTTTGCTGGTTGGACTGTTATATTAACATGCATGTATCCGTGATGTTGGTTTTATATTATTTTCATGATCTTGTTCTTGTGTAATGTATAACCATTGATGCGTGAACATGGGGGTTTTCAAAATTGAGGTTATAATTATATTATTGATGTGTCTGTTTGATTGGTTTTAATGTTATAGATTGAAATGCATGTAAATTTATACTGCAGTATATGTTATAGTAGTTCTGAATATCTCTTCCCTGTCTAAACTGTTAGCTCATGATTTTTTTTTACGTGTTTAAAATAATTGGTAATCATATATACTGCAATATTTGTGAGTTTATTTGTAAAAGCATATTGAAGTGTTTTTCTTGTGTGTTTAATATTATTGATGCATATGACAGTGAGATGGATTTTTTTTCTTAATATTGAGATATAATGGTACCGAGATACCATTTGGTTTCCTTGACCCTGATAAAGTGTCCAGAATAGGTCTTTTTCAGGTTGCTAATGAGGTTTTTGGTCTGGGGGTTGTTGATTTTAGGGATGTTAAATTTAGTGTTGAGTTGTCTTGGAATGGTGAGACCATAGTTATTAGCAATGACTCCCAATTGTTAGAATTATTGAAAATGTTTGAAAAAAATAATGTTTTCGAAATTACAATTGATGTTGAGGTTACCCCTGTAGAAATTGAGCCTTTGAACTGTCAGTTACCTGTAAGTGACAATGAAAAAGAGAATGCTGCTAGGTTGGGTTCTAATATAGGTGAAAGTGAGATTGAACCTGGGCTAGGGTGTAAATTAGGTGAAAATGAAGCAGGGAGTGCTGAGTTAGGTTGTGATTTAGGTGAAAATGAACCTGTAGGTGATAATAAAGCTGCACCTGAGGTGACCAATTTACTAGAAACTATAGGAAAAGAAGCTGAACCTAAGAATTCCAATGTAGAACCATGTACTGAACCTGAATTGCCCAATATAGAACAAAGTGTAGACAAAGGAGTGTCTTCTGAGTTGCCTAACATGGAAGATGTAGAAAAGTCAATAGGCCATAGTGGGTTTTCATTAGAATCTGATTCAGATGCTGATTACAGGCCTGATTCTGATATTGAGTTTGATCATGATGATAGTGTTGTAAGCAGTGGTAGTGAAGATGTCTCATCACTTGACAACTCACATTATCAAAGTGATGAGGAGAATTTTGAGAGATTAATTACTAGTTCTGAAGATGAAGTAGGGCGTGCTACAATGGCCAGGAAGCATAGAAAGAATTTGTGTAGGGCTGGCTTAGATGGAGAGGTAGTATTTAAGGTAGGGCAAACATTTGAGAATGCCCACCATTTTAGACAAGCTTTGAGAGAGTATTCAGTGAGGAGTGGAACAGTGCTGAATAGGGTGAAAAATGAGAAAGTAAGGATTATATGTAAGTGTGCAAAACCTAGCTGCCCATGGAGGATTCATGCCTTAAAAACCCAAGATCTAGTGACTTTTAAAATAAAGACTTACTATCCAGACCATTCCTGTACAAAAGACCCAAACACCCCTGAGTGCACATATTTGTGGATAGCCAAAACCTATGAGGATCAATTTAAGGACAATCCTAACTTAACAATAGGCTGGTTAGAAAAAGATTTGAAAAGGAGATATGGCCTCGAAACATCCAAGCAGAAGCTATATATGGCTAGGATGAGAGCCTTACGGGTCATAGGTGAACACCATGCAAAAGCCCTTAGCCTTTTGCATAAATATGCCAACATTGTGAGGTTAACAAACCCTGGTTCCACTATATACATGAAGGCAGATGCTGATTTGATTCTGCAAACTCCAAATTTCAAGGTTTTTTCATTAGCTTTCCATCACAAAGGGCAGGGTTTGTAGAGGGCTGTAGACCTTTTATTGGTCTTGATGGATGTCATCTTAAGGGTCCAATGGGATGGGTGCTATTAGCTGCTTTCGGTATCGATGCAAATAACGGCATGTATCCTGTAGCAATAGGAATTTGTGAAGTAGAATGCAACTATACATGGAATTGGTTTCTTGAGTTGCTAGGTCAATATATAGGAGGAGTTGAGGGTTTAGGCCTGCCTATGACTTTCATTAGTGATAGGCAGAAAGGTATTCTCAATGCTGTGAATGCACAGTGGCCATTGCATCAAATAGGTACTGTAGGAAGCACTTATATGACAATTTCAAGAAGGTTCACCCAGGACCAGGCCTCCAACAGCTGTTTTGGAGGGCATGTAAGGCTGTTAATATCAATACCTTTCATTCTGCAATGGAAGAGTTAAAGGAAGTGAATGCTGCAGCTTATGAGTACCTAGCAAAGTTGGCACCTGATGCCTGGAGCAGGCATGCTTTTGATACTAGGGTAAAGGTTGACCATGTAACCAATAACATCTCAGAGTCTTTCAACTCATGGACCAACCGCCATCGTAGCCAAACCTCTCTAAGCATGGTGGAGGATATAAAAAGAAAGATAATGAAAAGGATGCAGAAGAAGTAAGTGATATTTCATTTGTTTTTTTTTAAATCTGTTTTATTTATTAATCTTACATACTTATATTTGATTTTTGCAATTCAGATTTTACAATTCATTAATTCCATACAGTTCAATTCAATATTTGCAATTTTTTTATTACTTTCACTAACATTTTGTAAGTTCAATTTCAGGTTTTCAGAATGTATGAATTGGCATGGTGATTTAGGACCTAGAATTAGGGCAATTATTAATGAAACTGGAGAGACAAGTAGGTTAATGGAGGTGATATGATATGGAGGATTAGAGATTGAAGTTGTTTACAAGGGAAGAGTAAGCATTGTGAGGCTTAATGAAGGTTTTTGTTCATGTGGGATGTTTGAGATTTCTGGGTTGCCATGTGTCCATGCAATAGCTTGTGCACATGACAAGAGGGTGGATGTACACCAATTTGTGGACAAGATCTTTCTAAGAGATAGATATATTGCTGCTTATAACCACCATATAAAACCCATACCTGATCAATCTGAATGGCTAGAAGTTCCTTGTAATGAGCTTCAAGCTCCCAAGGTTAGAACCAAAGCAGGGAGGTCAAAGAAGAATAGGAGAAGGGCTCCAGATGAAGGCCATGGCCCAAGGAAGCTGTTTACAATGACATGCACCAATTATGGGGGTTATAACCATAACAGAAGGAGTTACAAAGTTGCCCCAGTACAAAAAAAAAAAGGTAATTCATATTAAGTTACAATTTTCAAAATAGTAATTTTCATTTGTAATTAGATATCTGAGCAACTTTATTTTTTGGTACAAGGCCCGAACTGGATCTCAGATAGGGCATGCATCAACATCTTAGCCAACAACAAAAGCAACATCTGAGGCAGCTCCAGCAACATCTAAGCAACCTAAACAAAAGAGGGTAAAATTAATTTCATAAAATTTTGTTTTATAGCTGTTATTTTCATTGACATTTCATTCTTTATGTTATAGGTTATAACTACATCTCAGGCACATTCAAAGGCATGTCAACAACCACATTCCACAATATCTCAGCCACCCCTAGCCCCTGAGAAACAGAAGGTAACTCTTTTTTTCTTTAAGGAATGTGATTTTACTTTAGTTGTTAACTTCACTTTGCTTATCTTAGGTTAGAAGATCTTCTCAGTTACCTGCAGCACCATCTCACCCACAGTCATCAGCTGTAGCACCATCTCACCCACAGTCATCAGCTGCAGCACCATCTCACCCACAGTCATCAGCCTCATTTCAGCCACCTCCACCACCATCTCAGTCACTTCAAACTGCTTCATCTCAAACATCTCAAACTGCTTCTCACTCACTAACATCATCATCCCAGCCACCTCCAATAGCATCTCAAGATCCTCAAATATCATCTCAATAATCAGTTAAGTCACCCACATTGAGGACAAGGACAGGTAGTATTTGAAATTGATTTGTTTTTAATTTTAAGCATTTGTGGGCTTCAATATGTCTTGCTAATTTATTTTCTTTTTTGTTAATCATGTAGAAGCAAGGTGGCTTCCCAAAACAAACCGTGAGGGTAACCAAGTTTAACTGGGATCTTGGTTTTTGATAGGTTTTGATGTATGCAAACTTTTAAGTGAATGGTGTATAAGGTTAATTAGGAAAAATATGTAGGGTTGCATGTCTTCTTGTAAAGAAACCTATGGGATTGCTTTTTTTTTTGTAAAGGAAACTGTAACAGTATACAGAAGCTAGGCATATAGCATCTAAATTTTATTTTTTTGTATCATATTCTCCATTATGAATATTACGCTCTATATGGCACAAGGCATTGACCATATAAGGCATACTATTTAATTCAAACTCATTGCAAAAATGATGAGACATTTTGTTTAAAACAATGCAACAATATTCTATTTATACAAACTTTTCTTGAACACATTGGTTTTTTTTTTTTTCATTTCATTGTTAGATACTACATACATGCTCATCAATGTGCATTTCATTAATCTATTATTACATTACATCATCTTTACAAGACATGCAACTAAAAACAACAAGAAAATGTAGAGTAGGAGCTTGCAGAACATTACAGCATTCCTCAATTGTTCATTAATTTGTTGGACAATTTCACTGTTGTTAAGCAGTTGTTTCAAATCATCATGCATCTCTCTTATGATAGGATCAACAACATCCATCTCTTGTCTCTGACCATGAAAGCATTCAGCATCATACTCATATTTTTTATTATCTGGCTCCTACCACCTGTAAAAGTTGCATGCTCCATTTCTGCATATGAAATAGAGCTTACCAGGATTCTTTGTTGACTCTAATATCATAACAGCAGCCTTTAGACCACACTTGCATTTCCTGTTTTTGAATTTTATTAAGTTGCCATTTAACTTTCTACTTGTTGAGTTGTGAGAGTGTGTTGAACTGCTTGACATTGATTGACTCATTGCTTTACATGTGTTGATGTGGATGACTGGTTGTGTGTTGAGAATGATGCTGATTAAGCTTTTCGATTGTGGGATGTGTTCATATAAATAATGCTTTGCGTGAATGGTGGTTAAGGATGCTGGATTTCTGAGTTGAATGTTTAGGATTTTAGATGAATTTTATTGTAGTTAAATGCCAGGAAATGTGAACGAATTTTATTGTGCAATATAAGTACTTATACTGCACAATTCATGTCCTGCCTGGAGTCCAACGACTATAAAGCAACAGCTACTTAATTTTTTGATTTGTTTAGGGGCAAAAATGTCATCTAGGTCACTAAAAGGGCATATAAAAATGTATATAAAATTCACTGTTTTAAGGGTAAATTGGTCTTTTAACATTATACTGTGTCTTTAGTTTCTGCACATATTTTTTTATAACTGCTTAAGAGGGATATTTTAGTAATAGTATTCAAACTAGATGATAATCTGATATCAACAGATGAAATTTCTAACGGAATGGTAGTCCATAATTTTTTTTTAAAAAGGTAAGGATAGTGTAAGACAAAAAATACAAACGACGACTTTGAATGTAATTAAGTTAAAACATAGAAGTGATATATAATATTAACCCAATTATTTTAGAGATAATTCTAATTTGCCCCATGAGGTTAGGCCTAAAAAAAATTGAGGACCTCAGTTTTCTGAAACCTAAAATTATCCCATAAGATTACTGTAGTACCGTTAAATTTAACAGAAAATGTATTAAATAATAACTTAACGCTTTAGAAACCATTTAAAAAAGAGTATTATAATCTATTTTACTACTTATCAACGTTTAGTTATTATTTAATATATTTTTCGTTAAATCTAATATTAATATTAAGTTATTATTTAATAAATTTTCCGTTAAATCTAACAGTTTAATATATTTTATGTTAAATCTAACAGTGATATAGTAACCTCAAGAACAATCTTAGATTTCAGAAAACTGAATTCCTCAATTTTTTTAGGCCTAACCTCATCTCATGGGCCAAATTAACACTATCCCCTTATTTTATTAAACAAGATTTTAGAAATAAATAGATAATTTTAGATATTTGTGAATTAAACGAAAATTTAGAAACAAAATAGATAATTAAACACCACACATCCATAAGCCACCAAACATCAGCAAAAACTACACACCCAAGCCAGCAGCAACAACATAACCAGTACATAAGCGAGCTAAAATCCAGAAAAATTAACAACTAGTAGACACAAAGCAAAGCAGACATTGTAGAAAACTGAACCGTGTAAATTAATGTTACACAAACTCAAGATCAATATTAATTGAAGAAGAAAAACAGAAAAAACACACAAGAATGAGAGGAAAAAAAAAAAACTCTCTATTTTCTGTGTATATCCTAACAAAAAACTACAGCCAAAATAACCAAAAAAAAAAATCCAGAATGCTATGCATCTATTAGTCTTCAAATAGTAGAAGAAGTTTTTAAAAAGTTAACCAATAACACCCACGACAGCATCACCCATCAACACCCACGACAGCATTCGAACTCCTGTCAACAGGGAAAAAGATAATAAAGAGCACCACCGATCAAAACCCATGGCAGCATTCAAAATCTGATCAGTAGAAAATAAATTAAAGAAGGGCATAACCTATCAACACCCAAAATAGCAGCTACAGGAGCAAGCCAACACACAATAAAACCCAACAGCCACAAAACCTAGTAACACCTAAGAGACCACTGGAAACAACACTTCCATCCAAAGATAAAATTGAAAAGAAAAAAAGGATAAAATTTAAAAGAAAAAAGGTAAATTGCAACATCAGCGTTACTCACCACCATTAACTCTCTTTCTCTTCAACACCAATTACTCAACACAAAATCTTGGACATCAGGGGAAAAGCAGAGCAAAAGGTGGAGAGCGGCAAGGCTATGGTTTTTTGACAGAGGGGGACGGGGGAGGGAAGGGAGAGAGGAAGACAGAGAGCAGCGAGGCTGGGGAGACCACTGTCGAGGTGGACGTGCAAGGGAAGGGAAGAGAGAGGCAGAGAGCAGGGTGAGGCTAGTGTTAGTTCTAGTGATTTCGAGAAATTTGGTTTAATAGGATTTGATTTTTTGTTTTTAATTTAAATTATAATTAATATTTAATTTATTTATATAATTACTTTTAACTTATTGTATATACTGACATGTCCAATTGTATATTAACAAGATTAACGTTTTACCCTTGCTTCGTTGACTCCAGCGTTGATTTGAAACCTGAGGGAGCAAATCTTTAATTCTGAGAAGGGACGAGTGATCAGTGCTGTAGCGAAACCATAGGGGGTAACTCTAACAGTTGGACACCTGTTAAGGTAACTCCGCTATTATGACGCATTCAATTACGTACTAGTGTCACGCATTCAGTGACCTGAGGAGAGTAGCAACTGGCAATCACTCAAAGGGAACTTGCTAGGAGCTTACCTGCACGATGAATAATCAGTAATCACGTGTGTTTAAGAATTTTTATTTTATAATACAGGATTGAGATATTTTAGTTTAATTTTTTTAATTTAAATATAAATATTAATCAATGATCGTTCATTTAATTAATCAAATGATTGATATCAAAAATAAAAAAATAATATTTAATAATGATTGATGAGATAAATAATTATTAATTAAAATTTAGATTAAATTAAAAAAATTTAAATTAAAATATCACATCCTTATAATATATATATATATATATATATATATATATTCTCTAATAAAAAAACTCTAATAAAATAATTTTTTTAATAAATATATATAGGCTTTAGTTATAAGGCATCACACAGTATAACAATATATCTATTTTTATTTGTTAAGAAGAGAAAAAAAAGTGTAAAAATTTAAAAAAAAAGAGCAAAAAAAGTGAAAAAAGTTATAAAAACCCCAAAATATCCATTGTTTTTCATTTGATGGACATGTCTCTAACTTTTATGTCAATTTAAAAAAAAAAATTGAAAATGAGTGTATTATACATGTTAACCTTTTTATATCATTAAATATAATTTTTTTTAAAAAGTAATCATTTTACTAAGTAAAATCAAGAATAAAAAATATATGTCTTAATTATTAATTAATACTAAAAAAATTACGTCAAAATTTTGTAATTTGTTCGACGTGATAGAGCAATGCGAATTCTTCTTTTGAAAAATAGAGGTAACTCGAGATTATGAATGACGTTAGTTGGAGGCTTTTGTAGAAGTCTAGGGTGTGATTCGCACTCGATTTAGGATGGCATCAGGGCTGCACATTGTATTAATTTTCCACTAAGAGTGTTCGGTGCAACTTGAAGTTGGGAAAGGATAGGACAAGAGCGTATAAGCACAGCATAAGATGAGCTGCTAAAGTTATTCATTGTCAGACAATGTGTTTACGTTGGAGAGCTTAACAACTTGTAAGCCCACCGTATAAGTTTACGCGGTAATATAAACTGCCTTTTTTTTTATAACATGTTTATATATTTCATTTTAAAATAAATAATATAAATAATTTTAAAATAACAATTCATATATATTGACTAATTAATTAAAATATTAAACTAAATATTTTAAATTACTTAAACTGTACAACAAATGATTTCAAATGCAGCTTTAAATTTAAAGCTGGAGTTAAAACTAAATATTATATGGTTTTATATTGCAATTGATTAATTATAAATTTGATTTTTTTAATATTATTATATATAATCATATCCAATTTAATCTGATAATATATAATATAATATAATATTTATCTAATGTTATTTCGTCCGATTCAATTCAATGCAATCTAATTTTCAATTTTAAAGGATGAATATAACCCAATATGAGGTACCATATTAGATTGAATCATGCTTGTTCAGACTTCGGAGAGAGAATGTTTTGCTGTTTGTGAGAGAAAGGTCGAACGAGAGTCTATTCTACATCCGCTGTGCCAGCTCAGTTTGCTGAATTGGTATAGCCCACCAATAACAAAGAGACAAGTGTGCAATTTTTATCTTTGCTGGCATTTGAATAAAAAAAATATATATACTGGAAGATGAAGTGCGCAACTCAAATAAAATTCAAAACTTCAGATTTCAAAATTTTCATATTAAGTCTTTAGATCATTCACATGTATTTCCTCTCTCTCTCCACCGATGCTCTCCCTCTCACAAGCTCTGTGTTTTCTTCTTTCTTCTTCTTCCGTTCCAGCCATTCCTATCTGCGAAAGCCGTCACCGTTGCCATTGACTGAAATTCCACCAGTCACCCCACCGTCCAACAACCACCTCACTGCCATAGTCACATGCAGAAATCAATTCGATTTTGTGAGACAGTTTGGCTGGAATGGAGGAAGAAGACAGAAGAAAAAACAGAGTTTGTGAGAGGAAGAGCATCGGTGGGGGGAGAGAGAGAGAGAGAGAGAGAGAGAGAGGAAATACATGTGAATGATTTAAAGACATTTGATATGACAAATTTGAAATCTGAAATTTTGAATTTTACTTGAGTTGGGCGCTTCATCTTCGAGTAAATTTTTTTTTTTTTTTAACTCAAATGCTAGCACAGATAAAATCGCATTGATGTCTCTTTATTTGGGTGGGCTCATGGGCTGTACCAGGTGAGCGAGGTGAGTTTGAGTTGGTACAGGAGATGTAGTGCTTTTGGAGAGCGTCATCCATATATCCGCTGCACGATGCAGCGTCACAAGGAAGACGCCAAATCAGCAACAACCTTGCAAATGTGCTGATTTGGCCTCTTCCTATTGATCCTCTCCACCCCGCTGCATGATGCAGTAGATGTATGGAAGATTTACTCGTATTTTTTATAAATTTTTAGTACGGACTACGGAGAGGTTGATCTGTCGGCCTGTGGGGTGTTGATGGTGTACGGGGTAAGGTCTCTAGTGAGAAAAGAGAAGAAAGATTTAACTTACATTTATTGTAGTTTAGTGCTCTTCTATTCACAACCATCGGCCCAAAAAGTAATAGTTATTGATTGTAAGAATTTATTGGACAGATGTTTGTCGTTTTTAATCAATTAATATCTGCAACTGCCACCTTGCAAGGTTCTTTTTTAAATAACATAAAATAAACATTTTAACCTATTATTTAATGTAAATATTAAAATATGCAATTCTTTAACCGTACAGCTTGCTGTAGCGGTAGCACTGATTGGAAATTGGCAATGAAAAGAGACATGGGTTATAAATAAAGTATAATAATTATTGGATGAAAAAAATGTTGATCAATGAAAGCAAGTAAGCAGGCAAGCAGTCGGCTTATATTGATAATAAACAAAGATAATAATAGGTAAGTGTTGAGTGCATTAGTTGCTTGGGTGAAGCCTTGGAGTGGGGCCGTAGGGAGGTTGAAAAGAGGGGAGAAACTGGCAAGAGTGGGAGAGAATTCATGAGAGGAGAGAAAGACTCGATGGTGGAGGGTACATGTATTCCGTCTCATATGTGTGTACATGTTACAAGGACTTGGAGGTGGTATTTGCAGAATGTTTCACCATCTACTCCTCCAATAATAATTCCCACATTTTTATCCATTCACATTTGCCGAAGCTTAACCCATTAAGAGAGGTTTTGCCAACCACAGAAAATTGCCTCTCTTTTGTGCAATAGAAATAGGCCAGCATATCTAAGTGGTGGTAATCTACCCCTTGTCATAACACTCCTCCTTATGAACAGCATCGTGTGAGGTTTTGAAGATCCTCCATTTTTAGGGGGAACATTTTCTCTTTTGTTTCTTCTTTTCTTAAATCTTCAATGGCTATAGTCTCTTTTAATCCAGAGCACTTTGTATATCTCAAGGTAGTCGTGATGCATAAAGCTTGTAACTATTGTAGATGAAAATAGATACTTCAAATTACCGCAACATCGTACAATTGAGCGTGTTAAGTTTTGAATGCTAGAAGAAACTGCTGGAAGCTGGTTATGCCAAGCTTCTCAAAATTAATCCCAGACAATTCCAAGAAATTCAAGTTGGGCAACATAACCTGCAATAAACTTCTTGTTTAAATCTTCTTTCTTGTGGCAGATAGATGACAGACCATAAGGGCGAATTAATCTCGATCCTGGAAACAAGGACACATTATTTCACTTCTCCACTCCACATACGTTTTCGCGTACTTAATTCTATTTAATAATTACTTTCATCCATGTAATGATGTTTAACAAACTTATTTGATAAATGCACAAAGGCACATATCTATGGCACCTCCAAAATATGTTTTTAAATTAAGGCTTAGAAGGATTGTGATATTAAGCAGCCAGAGGTTTAGCGGGTAATAATTTAGACAATTAACACAGACAAGTAGAATAAAAATATTAATTAATTATGCCAGCCCCATTCATCTACTATTTGTATTTTGTATCTTGTATTTTGTATCTTTCAAGATTTCTAGGGAACAAGCCGTCCTCCGGTATGATCTTGGCATCTTTGATATGAATCTCTAAATTCATTAGATCAGACAAATGCTTCAGCTCGTGAAGACTAGCATTTCTCCGTCCACTGTTGAGTTCTTCCAACTCCCATTGTATGTAAATATTAGCCATATACAGTTCTTCCAATCGGGATAAACTAGATACAGCATTCGGTGGCATAACTTTTAGTTTGACGCAATCAGTTAAAGTTATCGATCCAAGTGAACTCGACTTATTTCTTTGGGCAACTTCTCAATACCAGATTCTAGAAAAGCTAATAATTTCTAGTTGCTTCAATTCTCCAATAATGGTTATGTCTCCCAATTCGCAATGATCAAGTCACAAAGTTCGAAGGTTTACAAGAACATGAATCGAAGTGGGTAATGGCGATAACTGCATTCCAGTCAAATCTATAACTTCTATTTTATTCATCCCTGTGAAAAAATTCTCCGGGATTTTGACACAAAAGCCCCGATTAAAAACATGGAAAAATCTAAGTTTTGGAAATTTTAGTCCTTCTGGAAACTCACCAAAATTACAATTATATAAACTAACTGACGTGCAGTTTTTTAGTACATTTTTTTCTGGCCATCTTACGGGAGCAATCTCGTCTCTTACTAAAAATACATGGTAATCTCCAGATGCATTTGACAATGCAACATCACGGACACATCATGTATAGTAAACCAGCCATTACTTCGATTGTCAAGCAGCAAACAAGCACCTTTAAGTTTACGTGCCAATGTATATAGTTTGTTTTTTTGATGCCTTGAAGTAAGCCCAAACCCATGCGATACTCCAATAAGTTCGACAGAAGAATGAAATCACCATTAGACCAGAAAGCAAGAAGATTGATTTGAGTTCCCTATTTTCCAAATAATTGTAACTTAACTCTATAGCTTTATATGCTACTGCCTGTAGTCCTGTGAAACTTCTCTCTGAAGACCTTCTTAGTTCTTTCAAAGCATTCTTCCACTCGAATGCACTTCTGTTTCGTAATGCCCTTGCTATTGTAACAATGGCGAGAGGTAAACCTCCACATTCTTTGACTCCATCAATTGCTCTAGTATGGAACTCATGATTTTGAATACAATCACCTACCATCTTCTCAAATAGACTCCAAGCTTCTGTCTCATTTAAGATTGCAATTGCAAAATTATTCTCACAGTTCATCATGCTTGATAAGACATCTTGACTTCTTGCTGTTAGCAATAATTTGAATCCCTTATGATCATCTCCAAAAGGAATTCCAATACTCTCCAGCTCAAGACCTTTCCAAATTTTATCTAAAATTAGAAGGATATTCTCCTCTCTAATTAATCGTTCACGTAATTTTCCTCCTCTTCCAGATTCAGTCTCCTCGCGAAATTGGAGACCTAGCTTATCTGCAATTTCTCCTTGCATCTTTTTCAGGTCTGGAGTTTGGGATATTTTTGCGAAAACAACCTGATTAAAGAGCTTCTCCGTCTCTGCTTGCCCCACAATTTCCCTCACCAGAAATGTCTTGCCAGTGCCTCTCATCCCCCTTAAAACAGCGGTGCTTCGCTTGCTCTTCATTCTTCAATAATATTTTTGCCTCCTTGATGATCTCTTCCACGCTAATCAACCACGTCTCAACTTGTTATGTTCAATCGCTTCCCCATTTCTTTTGGCATCATCAACTTTATGACCCACAGACTCTCTTGAATCCTTCAGCTTCTCCACTTCTTGTTTGAGACTGTCGCACTTGGTCTTGTATTTGCACAAATAACTAAATTGGCGTCCAATCGGGGCAACCAAGCACTCTGCAACTTGTACACAAAATGAAACAATAATACTTCCCAACATTGTCAAAATGAAACAATAACCAAGGAATGGAGAATAATAGAAGAAAAACTGGAATGAATCCGAGAGCTAGAAAGAATATGGATGAAGTTATTGAGAGCTAAAAGACATTTGTGATCTTCATCAAAAGTAAACCTTTGTCGGATGTAATATATCATGTCAGTTGACATCTGGAAACGACCTCTGGAAAGGCATGTGTACCAGCTTGGTTTTGATGTAATTTGACTTCTACTTTCTCTCCTCTTAAGCAAAGAATTGGGGTAATTAAAAATTGAGAAACATGTAGATGAGTTTAATTTACAATAATTTTATGCGATATTAGTGCAATTATATATTATTATAAATTTATAGGCGAGTTATTAATATTAACGATAATGACTTGCGAGCCACCCAAGTTGTTTCTCTTATTATAAATAATAAAAAAAAAACCAACAATGTTGAATTTTAAACAACAGGAACTGCCCAAGTTGTTTCCCTTATTTGAATAAAAATATATATATATAGCGTTGGCCTTTAAACAAAATGTCTACCCGAGTCGTTTACGCTATTTTTGAGGGTCGTTTGCATTGTATCCGGGACATACTCTGAATAAAAAAAGCTACGACGTTGACTTTTAAATAAAATATTCACGATATATTGGCAGTAAAATACATGTAGCATCCATTGATGACAACCATATTCATTTGCCCCATAACAAACCATGCCGTGTATCAATTTTCAACAAATTACTCATCAGTTAAATTTTTTATTGTTCAGCAATCAGAAAAATTATAATATGCTTGAAGCTTTGTCTCTAATAAGTACATATCTTCTAGAATGGATAGATAGGGAAAGGAAAATAAGTGTAGTTTGGTGAATTGCTAATTCTGTAAATTACTATCTTACTTTAATTAAGCATGTGACGGATTGTGGTCAAATAGAACCACTAAAAATCTTTTAGCCCGCTGCAAAAGGATTTAATTATATAATTTTAAATAATATTATAATTAATGTTATATGAAAGTAAAAAACAACTTTTGCAAACGATAAATAAAGGCTCCAATAATAAAATACATTAACTAAGAGTTTCTTTTTTAATCTCGGTAAGTTTGAATATAATTGGAAATTTAATCTGGGTAAGGAAAATAACACAAATAACACAAGATGAATATACCATAAAGCAAACAAGAAAATGGGTATTTTCAAAATATATCTATAAGCTATAGAATTTTTAAATATTATTCCACATTCGTAATTAAGTAAATAAATGGGTGTGTATAGCTAAAAAATTAGGTGTAAATAGTCCCGCCTTAAAATTTTTCGAAATATTTCTTTCAAGCTATAATTTTAAAATACATTTAATTCTATAAAATATCAAATAATTAATTTTAAAACTTTAATATTCAAAATCTTTAAGGGTACTTTTGGATTTATATCATTTTAGAGGGTCAATTTTTGTGCTTTAACTTACTTAAAAAATTAACTTTCCAAAATTTGATTTTTAAAAGTTACCCCTACCTATTTTTAAAATTTCATACAAATTAGATTTTTGGAATAATGGCCTTTTGAAGAATTAATTTTTAAAAAATTTACAAAATGCCTAAATAGTGGCGAATAAGCTTTTAGCTTTTTAATATCAATCCCAAATACACTCTTAAACCGGTAACTCGACCATATAATTTGACTTTTTTTTTGGAAGAACATCTAAATAAGATATTTTAATACCAAACAATTAGTTTTCAAATTTCGTTGACATTAAGTGATCTTAAGTTTGTTAATTTTGCCCCAAAAAAAAAACTATTTAGTAGAAAATAGAAACTCAATCTTGAGTTATATTCTATTAACTTATATCATAAGTCAAATACAATTATTAATCATAAGAATATTAATAATGCTAGACTTACAACTCAAATTCAACTCAAAATCTGTAACCTGATCTAGTAATCTACATGGCAAAAGTCTAACAGAGATGTAACTTCCCTCATTCATTTTGTTTTTTCCTCTTCCAATAAAATTTTGTTATGTAAATTGCTATATTAGGTTGTAAACTTTGGACTATATTTAAGTTGTCAGTCTAGCATTATTGTGAGAATAAACATAACTAAACAAGTCTTAGTTCTAATATACAAAAATAAATCTATGTTTCCTAAACTCAATTTTGTTTTGAAAGGCAAAAAAATGTATCAATTGTAAAAAAATAAAAAATAAATAAATACTATGAACAAAACAAATTAAATAGGTTTAATGCATCAATTTGAATGACATGTTTACTTTTTAATTTTAATATCTAAATTGAAACATTTGAAATCAATACACACACACACACACATATAGATATAAGTATGTATGTATATCATTATTGATGTTTATGGTACATATTGAATATTTTTAAAGCTAAAAAAAAAAAGAATTGTAACACAATTAATTATATCATGAGATGAACCATTTGATAAATTAATCATTTTCACAAAAAATGAATATAAACGCATATTTATTATATTCATTGTTTGTGTCAAAATTTGGTAGGTCCAAAATCCTTACACAACAGAACAATAAAAGAAAATTCAAGAAAGTGTTGCTGCCGAATTAACTTTCCTGAAAATACAAGAAGCTGATATCGTTAGTGGTGCTGGTGGGGTTTCCTGGCATGCCCACTTTGATGTTGAAGTAAGTGATTGGAAAAATATAAATAGACGACAATTTGGCTAATGTAATTGAGTTGGATGTACTCATCTCCAGCTTTCCCTTACTCTAGTACATGTAGAGATGGAGCCGGTTTGGAGTTAAATCATGCGCAGTTGGTGGATAAAACTGCCATTTGATCATGTTTGAGTGCGAAACTATCTCCTAATCATGGGTAGTTGAGTGACATAGTAACCATTGAAGCTTCTCACGTTAATCATGCTTGTACTGATGAGAATCCCTACTATTGTGGGATTTGATTGTGACTATCAATCTCAATGTGCCAAGTGGTGTTTTATCATGTGTAAATCATATGAAATTGATGACTCGTTATTGACTAAGTCAACTTAGCCCTCGGCCTATTGTGGGCTTAGATTCCTTTGTTGGTAGGGACGACAAAAACCTGGGTCGGGGACCTCAATTCCCATCCCCGGATACGGCAAGGAATTCAATTCCTCGTCCTTGGAAAATTCTCCAAAAATTATAAGGTTCGGGCAGGGTCGGGGAATTCTATTCCGAAGCCAAGGAGTTGAATTCCTGGATGATTCCCTAGTTTTCAATTTTTTTTTTCTTTCCGGCACATAAACAGCCCATTATTTATATTAGATGTCGTAGTTAATAACCAAAAGCTTGGCGCAGCCTAGTGGCATTCAGAGGCCTTCATTCCCATTGGAACCTAGGTTACAGCAAGCCTTTCAATGCCTCTCTTCAATTCATTATTATGTTTATAATTTTTTTTCTTGTGCATTAGACATTGCTTATATTAATTTTTTTATTAAATTAGTAAATTTGCCTTCATTATAATTTTTTTTAGTAAATTAATATATTTGCCTTCGTTATATACATAAATTTTTTCTTGTGAATTAGACATTACTTATATTAATTTATTTTCATTAAATTAGTCAATTATTAAATAAAATATCTATGATGAAATTATATATAGAAATTCATGAATTTAAAGTTGACGACTTGAATTTCAATTAACATGAGATAAAATAATATTCTAAAATATCCAAACATCTAATTTCTTCATTCTAAATACATAATACAATCCAAGTACCTAACTAACATAAACATACACACATAAATTGAAATTGGGTTTGGTATTCGAGCTGGGCTCATGCTCTTGGCCATCAATTACTTTTAAAATCTAGTTTGGACTGGAATGATAATTGAAATTGTTGGATTTTGGTTGGCCTTTACACATTGCAAATTAATTCAATTTACTTACCACATTATTTATTATATCGAGTTGGGTTTGGGCCAAGGAGCATGATCCTCGCCCCCCACCCAGCTTTGGGTAGTCTTCGGAAATCTACTCCCGTCTCCGGTCTAAATCTTCAGAATTCTTGATAATTCCACGATTGTTGTGGAGCTGAGGGGCTAGGTATTTGGACCCGCCCGGGTAAAATTACCATCCCTACTTGTTGGGTTGGAACATCTTGGACTCTGTCATTTGATTTTCTTAGTTCTTCTAATTTAGAGGATAGTGGGACACTTTGATTACAAGTGAACAATTTGATTTCCTAAATTATAACTGACTAGTACCTAATTTTCACTTTAAAAACGTTCCTTGAAGATGGTTAATCAGAAACTGGCCTGGTTTGGTTTTCTACTTTCCAGTTAGGCAAAATCTCGCTTGAAGGAGTATTTTAAGGAAACTAACACAAATAACACAAGATGAATATACCATAAAGCAAACAAGAAAATGGGTATTTTCAAAATATATCTATAAGCTATAGAATTTTTAGATATTATTCCACATTCGTAATTAAGTAAATAAATGGGTGTGTATAGTTAAAAAATTATGTGTCAAGAGTCCCGCCTTAAAATTTTTCAAAATATTTCTTTCAAGCTATAATTTTAAAATACATTTCATTCTATAATTTATTAAATAATTAATTTTAAAACTTTAATCTTCCAAATCTGTAAGGGTACTTTTGGATTTATATCATTTTAGAGTGTCAATTTTTGTGCTTTAATTTATTTAAAAATTAACTTTCCAAAATTTGATTTTTAAAAGTTACCCCTAACTATTTTCAAAATTTAATACAAATTAGATTTTTGGAATAATGGCTTTTTGAAGAATCAATTAAAAAATTTACAAAATGCCTAAATAGCGGTTGTTTTTTGGCGAATAAGCTTTTAGCTTTTTAATATCAATCCCAAATACACTGTTAAACCGGTAACTCGACCATGTAATTTGACTTTTTTTTAAAGAACATCTAAATAAGATATTTTAATACCTAAAAAATTAGTTTTCAAATGTCGTTGACATTAAGTCTTAAGTTTGTTGATTTTGACCAAAACAAAAAACTATCCAATAGAAAATAGAAACTCAATATTGAGTTATATTCTATTAATTTATATCATAAGTCAAGTACAATTATTAATAATAAGAATATCAATAATGCTAAACTTACAACCCAAATACAACTCAAAATCTGTAATATGATCTAGTAATCTATATGTCAAAATTCTAATAAAAATGTAACTTCCCTCGTTCACTTTGTTTTTTCCTCCTCCTATAAAATTTTGTCATATAGATTGTTATATCAGGTTGTAAACTTTAGATTGTATTTAAGTTGTAAACTTTGGATTGTATTTAAGTTGTAAACTTTGGATTGTATTTAAGTTGTCAGTCTAACACTACTGTAAGAATATATATAACTAAACAAGTCCTAGTTCTAATAAACAAAAAAAAAATTTATGTTTCCTAAACTCAATTTCGTTTTAAAAGGCAACAAAATGTATCAATTGTAAAAAAAAAAATAATAATAATAATAAAAAATAATATGAAATTTCCCGACTATTTATTTACAAATTTTTCAGAGCCCATCCTTGCTGGTAGTTCCTCAATATACAATCTAAAAGAAATTATTAATTAAAACCGATTTTCAAATTCATTTTTATAAAAGCTAATTTCCAAAGCTATACCAAAAAAGCATTCAATGTTTCTCAGTCATTCAAATTACAGAAAATCTGCATTTAGCCTTTCATAAGAAAGAGAAAACAGGTAATAAACATCTAGCAATTGCAAAAGGAAATTAATACAAGGAATTATAGCAAAGCAGAATTCTCACATCTTTTAGGTACTTAATTACGTTCATTGTCTTCTGGATGCCCATTAGTAGAAAATGAAAGGGCCTGTACCATTCAACCCCAAATGATGAGATGAAGAAAAGATGAGTCCTGTAACGATTTCAAAGGAGCAACATGACAATGAAGGAAAAATGAAGCAGAATAATGGAGTTAGACACAGAAGGTGTTCTCACCATCTGACTTCAGCAGGAGGAACATGGCCTTAATATTCTGGATGGTGAACAGAAGGCTGACCTGAATCTTCTTCACAACTATGGACATTCTGTAATTATAAAGCATAAGATATATTGGAGGTGAAAACAGGAACTTCAGATAAACTCTACTTTGGATTTATTTATTCATTTATCTAATGGAATGAGGGGTTAAAACTTCTCATTTGATGACACATTACTCAATACTTCTGGGAATAAGCATATTAGTTTGAAAAATTAATAGAGTAAACTCTTATTAAAGGTGACTTAAAATTTACTGAAGGGTCTACAGCAATAGCTTTTTGGGGCAGAGTGAGATGTTACCACTCACATATATAGCAACAGAAGCTGAAAAACGTCATGTAATTAATTAAAAAAGAAAAAAAAAAGTAAAAGGCTGAAGTCGGAAGTTAGAAAACTTGCTAAAGGTTGTTTAGATTTCTGGCAATTGTCCTTCTAATGGATTTTGAAATCATATTACTAAGTGTAAGAGGGAATAAATTAAAAGATAAAAAAAATCCGCAATAAGGCATATATAATGAATCAATACTAACCATTTTATTATGTAAATGTCGAATGGTTGCATTGAGATCACCCTCCCAATGCCCTTCATCAATTTCCCACTCCTCCCAGCTTTGATATACTCTTTCTAATTTTGATGTGCTTAGAACTCCTTGAGAGAACCTCTCCATCTTGGGGCAATCTTTCACTATTAAGTCTTCCAAACATGGAAATTTTAAGGTGTAATTCCCCGAACAGAAACATGTGAAACATTCTAAATCTTCGAGTGACAACACTTCCAATTTGCTAAAAACAATCTCATCTTCTGCTACATCTCCCTCTTTTGCAATTATATCTACCATCATTTTGCAACCACTTATACCCATTTCTCTAAGTTGCCCCAAGCTTTTGGCTGTCGAGAATGTCACCAAGTTTATTATTCTTTCACAGTAATGTATTTGCAAAACTGTTAGATTCTGCAGAGATGCTAATGGTGGCACTAGATGACTCAAATTGTTACAATTTTGTACTTTTAGACCTTGAAGATTTTGAAGAATTGAGTTTAGCTTGGAATCTTGTTGCCACATATGCTTCAGATGAGGAAGTTCACACAGCTCTAAACTTCTTATTCGTGCCAAATTCCCAATATGTTTCTCCATCTCTTCATATGAGAATAACTCCTTGTATGAACTAATCGTCAGCATGAGCGTTTCCAGATTGTAAAATCTCTCAATCAAACTAAGTGGGAAAACAGGTGCTTCATCTTTTATGATATTAAGAATTTTGAGGTTGCCAAGGTGATGTCTTGGAAATTGGCTGCGACATACCATCATGATGTCCTTGCTGCTTAATGTCAACTCCTCCAAGCTGGGGATAATCTGCAGACAATCAGAAGAAGCAAATCGTAGCTGTTGTTTCCTCTTAACATATTCACAGAGTATATACTATCTTAATAAAAGCAAGGGAAATTAAATGTTTAAGTAATGGCAACAGTCTTGTTCATCATATTTAAATTCAGATGGAATCCGAAATTTAAAATATAATTTAATCAGTTTTGTAAAATCTTTCAAAAACATTTGATTCATAATTTAAGAAAAAAAATAATAAAATACAGTCAAATTCAAGTTTTACTGAGTGACAGTCTGTAATTCAGATTGGATTGTTATATTTTAATTAAATGACAAATATCCTTATAATGGCAATTCTATACATTGTAAACTAGAATCCTTATTGAGATTAAGCTTTAAGAGAACTTTCATATGATATGAACATGGCCATAGGTGATATAGATTTTTATGTTAGATATAAGTTTGACAATGAAAAGATGAATAACTTTGTTCATAAGTTAAAAAAGAAAAAAAGAAAAAGAAAAAAGAAAGAAATGGGTCTCGTACCTTTTCGATTAAAACGAAGGGTTGTTGAATTAGGATATCAAGTTTTCCCTCATCGTCGGTCTTCTGGAACTCAAGATCTGAAGTAAATAACTTGACTTTTTCACAACTGAACACTGTCAACTTTTTTAACAATGGCCATTCTAAAGTATATTCTCCCGTGTAAAAAGTACTTAGTTCTGGTAGGTACTGCAGGTTTACAATGTTTAACATAGGAAAGACAAACCTAACAATACTCGATTCTGCTTCTCCTTCCTTGGCAACAATCTTATCAAGTATTCTACAGTTAATAATCTCAAGGTTTTCCAGTTGCTGAACTCTCCTGGCTATGGAGGCTGGAAAGATGTTCTTCAGATGCTGACAATTAGAAACACTCACCAGCTTTAACTGAAATTCTGGTATTGAATATATTTCTTCAAAAGTCAACCCTTGGACACCAAATATCTCCTCTATATCAGGACAATTATTGACTATTATGGACTCCAGCTGTGAGAACCTTCCAATCACGTTATATGGAAAAAGAGTCTGCAATGCAGAACAACCTTCGACTTTCATTAATTTTAGATTGCCAAAGGAATTCTGAGCAAATTTTTTATGCCATAACCTCTTCATGTATATGACATTGGAAATCACCATCTCCTCTAAGTTAGGGAACGCAACCTGTAGAATTCATACCATAGTGAGTTACAAGATTGGTCTTTTCAGTTTTATTGGAAATTATTTATCCAAAACCAAAACTAAATTAAATAATTGGAAATATAAAAGACAGATGCAAGCTGGAAAAGATTAATTAGTAATCTTCTACCTTTTCATTGAAAAATGGTTGAATGGGCTCTGGGCTCATCTGGTCATCTGTTATGCCAAGTAGTATATTCTTTGGAATTATTCCACCCAAGATTAACGCCTCAGCTTCTTTGCTTTCTTGTGGTTCTAAGTTGAACTGTAGTTTTTTCATGGAAGGAAATTCAATATAATTGAAAGTTACAAGACAAGATAAGATGGGAAAGGTAAGTCAGTCTTCTACCTTAATGAAGTAAGGTCGTGTCTCCACTGAGCTCATTTTGTCAGCTTCGTCATCAGCTATTAACTCTGTAGTTACATTTTTCGAGATGAATGCCCTAAAGTTAGGGCATTCCTTTATCTCCAATTGCTTCAAGGATGGAAATTTTACACAATTTTCTGAGCAAAATCTTGTGAGATTGTCAAGATCTCCGATTCTTAGAAAGTTTAATTGTGGGAAAATTATGTCCTTCCTTTCTTCTTCTTCTTCTAACTCTTCCATGACCAATATCTCTTTTAAAACAGGGCAGTTGCATATCTCAAGGTGCTGGAGCAGCAGAAAGTTCCTAACAATAGAAGATGAAAATAGAAATTTCAAATTACCACAGCCTTCCAATATTAACCGTCCCAAATTTTTTAAGGAAGAAGAGAATGCTGATTGTCGGTTCTGCCAAATCCTTTCAACAGAAATTTCAGACACTTCCAGGACCTCCAAGTTGGGCAACACAACCTGCAAACAAAACTCTTATTTAAATATTCTTCCATAAATCTCCAAGAAGTAAGAATTTCTAACAGAGACATGCCATAAAGTGCTAAGAATAAAATCTTTCTCAAAAGTAGCAAAAATTTAACTTCTACTTATACGAAGTTTAGCCTATAACACTCTGATTAGAAACATTTTTCATCCCTATAACTTGAAATTAAGTTAATAGAATATATCAAGCTAACTGTGACAAAATTTCAAATCTCATTAATTTGATCAAGTTCCTACAAACTGCATTACAGGTCTATAATGTTGTCTCAAACTTAAGGCCAAAAGAGCTTGTTATATATGGCAGCTTGAGGTTTAACTGACAACAAATTTGATAATTAACATAAAAAAGTATACAAGAAAACGGATGAATAAACATACTAAATATATGCATTACCCACCAACATGAATTGTTGATGCATTTGTTGAACCCAATTTATAACAAATGACAACCACAGAAGGAAGAACAGTACTAGAATCAAGCCCAGGTGGAACCTTAAAAGTAGTATAAGATTTGCTTTATGTTATGAACTTGATGTATTGAATGAGATGCTTTCTTAGTTTTATATTTGCGGAAAAAAGAAGAGCAAACAAAAGGAATTTAACAAGAAAGAATAAGGATTACCATATCGTTGAAAAGTGCTGCAGTAACACCAAGCTCATCCTCTAACATGACTTCATTGTCTGCTGGTATCTTCACTTTAGAGCAGAAGCTAGTGAGTTGTGGAAGTGATTCTAGAGTCAAGGAGCATATATGACTGAATTCAATCTTATCAATCACTTCATTGTTGACATCATCTTCTCTTGCAATTGCAAAAATCTCTTCCATAGCTTTGCATTCAGTCACTTCAATTGTTTGAAGTTGTGGAAGGCTTTTGACAGTGGAGAATGAGAATATATTTTTCAGTTTTTCACATTTTTCAACCTTTATCATATTTAATTTGGCAAAAGACTGTGCTGTAAGTTGCCGATGGCATATCTCTTCCAGGTTAATTAAATTACTAAGAGACAATGACTTCAGTGACGGGAAGGCCTCATGAGATTTGCACTTCATTGAGTCCAAAATATATTGAAAGTAGGGATTATTTTGAATATAAAGACTCTTCAATCGTGAAAAGCCCTCCTTGTCTACTTTCGAAAGAACATTCATGTCGACCTGCACTTCATCTAACCATAAGACTTCAATTCCATTCAACTGAAATATGAATTCATCTTCCATACACATATTGGCATTGAGCTTGAGTTTCAACATTCTCGTCTCCTCATCCTCTCCAGTCCAATTCCATTCATCTCCTATGTATATTTTGTACCTTTCAAGCTTTTCAGAGAACAAGCCCTTTGTTAAGATCTTGGCATCTCTGATATGAATCTCTAAATTGGTTAGAAGAGACAAATGCTTTAACTCATGAAGGCTAGCATTCCTACCCTCAGTGTTTGCTCCTTCAATTTCCCATTGGATAAAGGTATCACCCATGTAGAGTTCTTCTAAGAAGGATAAGCTAGATATAACATTAGGTGGAATAACTTTTAGTTTGTTACAATTGCTTAAATCTAACAGCCTGAGAGAACTCAAATGACCTATTTCTTTGGGCAACTGCTCGATATCAGAACCGGAAAAACTAAGGATTTCTAGTTTTTGCAGTTCTCCAATAATTGCTATGTCTCTCAGTGCACATTCATGTAGACACAAGGTTCGAAGGTTTACTAGGAGATGAATTGAGGATGGTAGTGATGACAACTGCATTCCACTCAAATCTAAAACTCTTAGTTCTTCAATCTCTTTGAAAAAATTCTGGGGGATTTTCACAAAGGAATCCTGGTTTTGAAGGAGGAAAATTTTAAGTTGTGGACATTCTAAACCTTCAGGAAGCTCCCTAATATTACATTCAGGTAAACTGATTGCAGTGCAACTTTCTAATGTATCCTTACTAGGCCATTTGATTGAAACAACCTCATCTCTCACCGCATATATATGCTGATCTCTAGATGCAATTGACAAGGCAACATCACGTACAACATCATGCATACAAAATTCTTCACTGGTTTCGCCATCAAGTAACAAACAAGAAGCTTTAAGTTTATGCACCAATGTATACAATCTGTCTCGTGCTTGTTCCATCGTGTCAATGCCTTGAAGCAAACCTAGACCCATACTGTACTTCAACAAGTCCAACATTAAAGCATCATCACACATTAGACTACAAAGCAAAAAAATTGACCTGAGTTCGTCATTTTCTAAATGATTGTAACTCAACTCAATAGTTGAATATACCACTGCCTGTACTCCTGTAAAATTTCTCTCAGAAGGCTTTCTTAGTTCTTGCAATGCATTCCTCCATATGGATATGTTCTTGTCTCGCAATGCCCTTGCTATAGTAACAATGGCAAGGGGCAATCCTCCACATTCCTGTACTACATATATTGCTATAGATTGAAAATCATGATTTTCAATGTGATCACCTGCCATCTTCTTAAACAAAACCCAAGCTTCGTCTTCATTTAAAATGGAAACAAGAAAATTATTTTCACAGTTCATCTTACTTGACAAGACATCTTGACTTCTTGCTGTCAGCAACACTTTGCATTCCTTATGGTCATCTCCGAAAGGAATTCCTATAGTATGCAGATCAACATCTGTCCAAATATTATCTAAAATTACTAGGATCTTCCTCTCTTTACGTAATCGTTCATGCAACTTCCTTGCTCTCCCAGATTCGCTCTCCTCGCGGAATTCCAGACCCAGCTTATCTGCAATTTCTCCTTGAATACTTTTTATGTTTGGAATCTGGGTTACAGTTGCAAAAACAACCTGATCAAAGAGCCTTTCATTCTCAGCTTGCCTCGCGATTTCCCTCACTAGCATCGTCTTGCCAATGCCACCCATCCCGTACAACCCAATCATGTTGATATTGGGATCACTCAATGCGTTTTGTATATCCCTCAAAGTTGACATCCTTGATTCAAAGGACTCGTAAGCTTTGGTAGCTGGAATCCATATCTCCTGTGGAATTGTCTTGTACGAAGCCTGAGGGAATTTTCCTTCTTCCTTAAGTCTAACAATAGCCTTCACTTTCGCCTCAGCATCCTTGCTAAGCTGGTAGCGGGTCTTAAAGTTAGGAAAGAGCCCCTTGCAACAGTGGCTATTTGCTTTCTCTTCATCTTCCATGATCTCCCCAGCTTCATTGATGATCTTGTCTGCATTAGTCAGCCACGTCTGAACTTTCTGTTCAATCTCTTCCCCATTTCTTTCAGCAGCCTCAACTCTATGATGCACGCACTCTCTTTCCTCCGTCAGCTGCTTGGCTTCTTCTTTGAGGCTGTCTAAGTTGGTCTTGTAGTTACGCACATAACTAAATTGGCGTGCTATTGGAGCAGCCAAGCACTTGGCAACGTCAGCAATAACTTGAACAGCACTGTCAACCATCTTCTTTTCTTTTCTTTTTTTTTTTTTCCGAAGTTTCTAAAAGCAGAGGAATAGCAAAACAAACTGAAAATCAAACAGAGACAAAAACAGAATAACTAAAGAGAAATTGTATTGTAGGTTCTGAGAAACAAAGGAAAAGCAAACAAACCGCACAAATGAAAACAAAGAATCAAAGAAAAAGTGTTAATAAGATGAATTTGCGGAAAAATACGAAGGATTTAGTAGAAATTTAAAGAGAGAATAGTAGAATTACTCGCTTTGAAAGGAGAGAGGTGCGTAACCGGAGGAAAACCTAAGGGCTTCAGATCAGAGCTTGGAGGAAGAGATAAAATTAGATTTAAGTGTTAATTCTTCATTCAAACGCTAACTAACAAAGATTGAGTAGAAATACAACAGAGAAGCAGATAGAGAGATGCAGCAGCACATTGAACAGTGATGAGCAAATGAATAAAGTACCAAGCATATTAACCAGTTACGATAAAAAGATGCTGTAGCGTTAGTGCAAAGGTCGAAAAGTGAAATAATTGCTTTTCTTTATAAAAGAAAAAGATTGCATCAAAAGAAATGCGATTGAGGACACCGTTTGCGATTGATATACTTTTTGAATGAGAAAATTCAAATTTTGTTTTTACAGTATAGTATAATATAGTAATATATCGTTCGTCCAATAATATATTACTTATTAATATTTATTATATCAACTTTTATATTCATTTTTTTATTCATCTAATGCCATGCCATGTTAATTTCGTATATAACATTCCGTAGATGCAGCATTATTGTTTAAGTAATAATCGGTTTTCTCGTATCAATAGAAATGATTAGTGCATTAAAGACGTTAACCTTCCTTTTATCTATTTTCCGTTCTGTTAGAATAAACGATAGAGTGGCAACATTATAACTTTAATAGATACAAGGTAGGGAATTAGACATGTTACCCAGTTTTTTATTATCCTTCTTTCTCTCTCTCTCTCACCCTTTACTCTTCTTCTCTTGCTCAATATCTTTCTTCTCTGTGAACCCTGCATTTTGTCAAACATCTCAAAAGCCTCCTCCCACATGCGGGGGCGTGAAGGATAACCAGAGGTCTCCGTAGTCTAAGAACAACATCCCTTTCCGGCATATCATCAAACAACTACCGCGCAACGCCCACCTCCCCAAACCAAGTTTTTTAGTACTCTGTTTCTTATTTCTGAGACTTAAGAAAAATTGCTGGGAAGCTAATTTTTCTAATTTCAATCCCTTACCTGCTAACTCTCTCTCTCTCTCTCTCTTCACCGCCAAAAGCCTTGAAATTTCCCTTGAAACAAACAGAAAAAAGCCCCTTCTTTTTATGATCAACTAATGCATTTTCCTCCAATTCACAATCAAATGACAAAATACTCTACCCCTTTCTCTTCCTTCGTACTCTTTGAACCCTCCATCTCAGTGGTAGAATTAACCACCGAAGAACCCGCCATTAACAGTTCGCTCAACTGTTAGAAATATAGAAAATGAAACAAGGGTATTGTTGTATTTTCACAACTTTCGATTTTTAATGTTAATACCAACAGTGAAATTCTAAAGAGAGGCTTGTCAGCGTCTATTTCTGACATTGTGGGCATATTGATAAGATTATATCTTAATTCAATTCAAGGCTATTTGAGAATTTAATCTATATTATCCGAGAAATTATTTTTCAAATTTAATGTACTTTAGAATTAGTGTTAAGTAATTCAATTTTTAAAGATCCTTGTTGAATTAAATTGTCAAAAATTAGACAACTTCAATTTTTTTATAAATATATTAAATTAAATTAATTTACAAACAATCAATTTTCTTTTTTTTTTTTGGGGGAAAAAGAAAAAATATAATTGCCGAGCATAGTTAAACCACTGTTGATGCTGGCTGCTAACGGCCAAAGATGGACAACATCCGGTGACATTATTGCGTTAAAATGATTTTTATAAAACGATTTATTTAACTATGTAGGTTATACTGGCATTAGACTTTTTTTTTTTCTGGGTGTAGGGAGTGGCAAAAGATCTTATTGAATTTCGCAGCTCCAATCATCAAACCTACTTGGGACACCTATATAATTAGACAGACTGTCTTTTGATAATCGTTTCATTTCCATAGTGATGATGGCATTAAACAAGCTTTAGTTAATTTTAATATAAATGGTGTCACAAACATGCTAAGCAACTCATTACTGTACTAATGATCTAAACCCTTCAACAAATTTTATCCTTTTTAACTTTAAAGAAAATTATTTAAAGTTATAAATTTAATCAAACAATTATTCTATAAGAATTATTATCAATTAAGGTTGATTTTGTAATTATATATTGCCCTCATCAACTGAAAAAAAAAAGTATATTTTCAAAAGCATAAAATACCTACTTTTTTTAAATTCTTCGATAAATAAATTGCTCTATAATTAACTTCAAAAATTGATCATTTTAAATTGTGTTCCCAATTACCTTACTGAATATAACTTAACAAATCAATTTTTAAGCTACAGAAATCTTGAATTGGGTAAAAGTCAACGGAAGGATGACTTAGCTGGCTACAGACTTAATAGTGTTTGTTTGTATATTTTGAGCTTTTATTTTCAAAATTTAGTAAGATTATGTAGTTGCTTTTAATTTTCTTTTTATTTTTTAATTTTGAAAACAACATGTGGTTTTTATTGATTGCATATTTGGTGTGCGATAATGTATAGTATAGTATAGTATTATATAATATTACATTGTATAGTAATAAAGATAGTGTTATATTAAAATTACATTGTGTTTGGTGTACTTATGTATTATATTAATTTATACAAAAAAGTAAGAATATTTTTTAAAAAATATATACAAAATATAAATATATTTTTATTTTACTTATAAAATTAGTTATTTATTAATTTATCATAACAATCGCTGGTTGTAGAAAAATATTTTCGATGTATAAAAACCCTTCCTCACGCATCGTGTCATAGACCCCACCGGACCTAGAAAGGCTTGAGCGCGTTATATGACAATCGGGGTTCACTGCCCCCTAGAACCATCGAACAATCTAGGTTTATAGTGGCAAGCTGGGTGTCGATAGATCCAAGGGGAGCAGTGGATCTTGGGTGTCACCCAGTGGGGGCGGTGACTCCTTATGGCAACCCTTTCTTAATTTTTAGAAAATAAATTTGATTTTATAATTTATTTACTAAATAAATGGTTGATTATTTTTAAAATTTAAGAAATTAAAGGATATTGTTAGATATATGTAATTTTATAGGGATAATTTTGATATTTTTGAATTAGTACTATACAATGTAATGCTAATATTATGGATTAACTATACATAATTTAATACAATATGCATGCATCTAAGGATTGTATTTTGTATAAATTAATACTATACTAAATTATAGCCAAATGCAAGTATTGCACTATTAATATAATATAGTAAAATGGTATTACATAGTGTCACGCACTATGCACGTCCTAGTAAATGTTTTGGTAAATGTGTGTTTTTTGAAAACAGCTTTCGGAAACCATAAGCAAACAAGTTCCATTCAAGATTTGAGGAAAAAGTAATCTATTTATATATTATTAAATATTTTAATATTTAATTTTATTTTAACTAAATTATAAATTTGAACTGAATTATAATTTTCTGTATTTAATTACATTTTATATAATCCATAAATATGCTCAGAAGCTGCACATAAGTTTTAAAGATGAATGGAGTACAATAATTTACTCATTTATGCATTTTACCTCTCCATTTTAAACTTTGAACATAAATTAAACAACACTTCTATCATTGTTTTCAGTTTTTTTTTTTTTTTGGATTAATGTTTATTATGTCTCTTTTCAAAACGATTAAAATATAAAGCTTAAGGTATGGTAAGAATATTCTACTCTTCATTTTTCTTTATTTTCAATATAAAAATATAAATTTTTAAATGGACTTCCTTATGTCAAAGATTACTTATTTACACATATATGTGATAACAAAGTAAATTTGTACTATTACTTAAGGGTTTCTTTAGCAGAACGGAGAATAAATCTCTGGTTATGGCATTGCAAACAGAGCCAACAGGGTCAAGATAGATGAATTCGTTTCCAAAGGCAAGCGTCTATTCTTTAACATTGTGGCGGACAAGCATGACATTGTAGTCAAAGTGGTCACATTACCTTACTAGCATCTTTCTTTTTAAAAGTATAGTTTTACACTTGCGATCCATTCATACAATAACTTTTATATTGTTACAACATAATATAATTATATTAGATAAATAATTATTACATCATTTATAGTAAATTGGATCATTATTATTATATTGAACTAAACTAATGATATGTATGAGGTTTATTTTGTATATAACATTATGCCATATATCGTAATTTTCGAAAACAATATATAAAAGGTTTGTGGTATGTAGGGATGGCAATTGTGCCCGGACGGGTCCGGGTACCCGGCTCCCCGGCCCGGAAATGTCCAGGGAATTACCCGGAATTCCGGGGATTGAAGCCAGGGCCGGGGAACATTTTTCCGGGGATTGTCCGGGGCCGGGCAGGGGGCGGGGATCATGTTCCCCGGCCCGGACCCGGCCCGGAATATGAAATTTAGTGTAACTTAAATTTATAAATTTGAAAGCCCAACCCAATTCAACTTAAGATTCCAACAATTTTAAGTCCAAAGCACAAAATTATAAGCCCAGCCCGAATATAAAACCCAATTACAATATTTACAAATTGTACACTTTGTAGTTTTTGTTTATGTTTTAATTATGTGTTGGACTATTGTTTTTTTTTTTTTTTGGGATGTTTGGCAACTTTGGTTTGTACTTTGTACACTTGTAATTTTTTTGGATGTTTGAGTAATATGTAATGTGTTTATGTCATTGTTAATGTTAGTTTGATGCTTAGGTTGTTCATGTGTTTAGAAATTATATTGACGAAATTAGATGTTAATGTTTGGATTTTCAAATTATTATTTATCTTATTTTATTATTAATTGAACTTCAACTTTAAAGTAATGATTTCTTAATTCTTATATGTATTTTTACTATTGATATTTTAGTTAATAATTGACTAACTTAATAAAAAAATTTATAGAAGTATTTATACTTTATAAATATAACAAAGCTAGATTTAATAATTTAATAAAAATTAATATATGCAAAAGCAATGTCTAATTTAATAGAAAAAATTATAAATATAATATTAACAAAAATAATAAAAACATGTATTAATGGGGTGACTTAAACCTTGGTTGAAGAAAAGGTAGTAAACTCAATAAGAAAAAAATTGTAACCAAAATATTAACTGAAAAAAAATATATAACTCTTGGGAGGAGTTGGGACGGCTTGAACCAAAGACCCCAAGATAGACAAAGAGCCCCCACTGCCAGCAGGCCACAGACACATGTTAAGTTGTAACTATGAAATAAATATAAGTACTAACTCATGTGTCACAAAAAATTAAAAAAATAAAAACCGGGGAAATAACCCGGGGAATTCAACTCCCCGGACCCGGAATTGAATTCCCCGGCCCCGCCCTGGACCCGGAATTTCCGGGGAAATTTCCGGGGACGGGGAATTTAATTCTTTACCGGGGCCGGGGACGGGGAGCGGGGTCCCCGGCCCGGCCCCGGGTTTTTGCCAACCCTAGTGGTATGTAATTTATTGAATAGATTTGTTGTCAATTTAAATAAAGATATATTTAAAATTATAGTAAGATATTTTTACAAATATTTAAATCTTAATCGCCAAAAATAAATAGATTAAAATAATGAATATTTAAAAAAGGGTGACATCATTTGTTGGCATCAAAAGAAGGGTGACATGTGGTACAGTTAACCTATCCCCATGGTTCGCTTCTTCAGTGTATATTTTCTGTGTAAACTATAATTAGATTGGTTTTATTCGCGTGCTACCATCTTTTGTTCTTGATTGAAGCATCAAGATAAAAGAATGACACAATTTATTTGGATTTAGAATATAAATAATTATAATAAAATTTAATTTATTTATTGCATGCACTACATTAATCAAGTTTATATAAATTCTCTTTGAATTCAATTTAGTTAATATTAATTAGATATAATCTTAAATTTAGATTATATGCAAGGATTTATACTAAAATCCTCTTTTTTTGTTGGCATCTTATAAAGTTTGCTTAAATTTTAAATTGCCAAAGAAATTATTTTATCTTGTTAATTTGTTGTCGGATGGAGGATTTAAGCTAATATTTTGAATAATTATGTATTTTAAGTTTATGTTTTCCTATGGGTATTATTGTCTTTTGATAGGTTAAATAATTTTTGGTTTTGATCACAACCATTTCTGTCATGACAAAATGAGGGATTTTTTTTTTCAAAGCAGAATTTGAATGTTTTGTCTTCATGTTTCACCATCATTATGTTTGCTCGCAATTTAATCTTCAATTAAAGTAGCAGAAATTAATATAACCATTGCGCAAGTGGTCTCCCTCATTTGAACTAAAAAGAAAAGAATAATGATGCTGCTTTTTCAAAAAAGCCCCTAGATTTGGTATCGTTGGGCTTGTGCTTTAGTGACAAAAACTTATAAGATGCTGTGTCGAGATTAAGGTCAGCCTAGGTCTTTTTTCAGTCAACTCGTACAATTTTCTTCGCATTTCTTCATTAGTTTTTCTTCAGTCACGATGCTTTACAATCTCAAACGGCATCGCCCCAAGAACCCTTTAAGGCCAATGCAGATATCAGCAAGTAATAAAACTCAAGCGCAGATCTTTTTCAAACTTGCATAATCCAATATAGCCATCAGTAATTGAATTCCAAGAAAACAAGTTCCTTTGTGACATTCAAACTAACACCTTCCTATCACCTTGTATAACTTTAAAAACAAGCATGGATGACGAGACAAAATCAAACACGTTCTTCACAGCCACATATTAAACATTTTTCTACTCTCAACACAGCCGAATCAATGCCAATCAATAACAAATGTAATGTCTGAGAGTCTAGTGGGCGAGCATGAAGATAATGGCTATTGCTATGGCTATGTCACACAAGGCTGCAATGCCAGCCAGACGATAAGGCTACGTCAAGATTGATGGTAACTCAAAATAAATAACCAACAAAAAATATAATAATTGACACGACCCGCCCCTAGCTAAACAGGCAAGTCATGTCTAAAACTGTTCACTAAAAGAACAATCTTTCAATTAACTATCTTCCTACACTTTTTGCTCTGTCACTCTGATAAAACTATTCATAAAAAAATTATTTCTAGTTCATGTCTTTTATGTAAAATACTAAAAAAATCCTTCGAAAATTTTAATGAAAAACCGGCATAGTTTCTCCTATAATTTGAAGAAAACCCCCTGCAAAAATACACATTTTTACACTTCTAAAATATTCCTCATCCCGACTTCTTTTTGGGACTTTCGTCCTTATCAACCACAATATCCTAAAGAATAAATAAATCATACTCAACTTACTTAACCTTTAAAAACTTATACAAGATACATAAAAATGAAATAATTTTAATGCATGAAAATTTAGTATACATCGTGTGGCCTTTCTTTGCATCAAAGACAGCTTAGCACCAAACCTGTAGCATCTGCTTAAGAAAAAGAATAGGAAAATAATGAGCTAAAGGCTCAGTGAGTAGACATATTTTATTACATAAAATATTACTTTCTTTCTTTCATACAACTCATTCCTTAAATAGAGATTTGTGATCTAAAATTTCATTTTTCTTAAAACAAAATACAATGTATAATCACTTCTAAAAGGGAACCAGTATATTTTTCTTTTCAAAATAACGTACAAACGACTATTTCTTCTTAACTTTCTTTATAAACTTTATTCTTATAAAACAACTGTAAAATTTTAATAACCATCTGTAAAGAAAACACTTTATATAATTCTTCAACTTACTTACCAAAATAACTTAATATTCTTAAACTATATAAGCAAATCGCTTGCGTACATTTACTTTGAACCTTTATTTAATCTCGTATACATTGTAAAATTTATCACTATATCTCTTTCTTCTCTCTAAAAAGATGTATAAACAGATGCGAAAAGAAATAAAATAATATAGAATTTTTAAATAACATTTCTCTCATCATATACTCAATCACTTGTTAAATTTATTCTCTAAACAAATCATAAATTGTATGACTATGACTGTCTCATAATAAAATCATATAATACATTTCTAACTAGAAAACTCATCTTATATTTATACTTAATAAAAATCTATCGTACTTGTCAAAATATCATCAAATATCTTATAGAATTTTCAAAACAAATAGCTTTTGATTAAAAATATTCAAATAAAATTGCTTGATTCTATATTCTTTAAAAGCAGTGGAAAGAATGCATATTTTCTCAATCTCATAAAATAAAACTCATGATGATATGCTAAAACATCGCTTCAGTTATTTAATAAACAAAACATAATTTCTTTAAAATCTTCTTTCCAAAATAAACTTTTACAGATAATGCTTCTTTCTCAAACTAACTCATATAAACATATTTAAAACTCTTTTCATTTTACTAAACAAGTATCCCTGAAACTGTCTGATCCTGCCTGGCGAGATCTAACATCGCACAGGTAGAGCTATCTGAATCTCCTCATACCTGGTGAGATCTACATCACGCAGGCAGAGCTATCTATACCTGGCGAGATCTAACATCGCACAGGCCTACTATCTGAATCTCCTCATACCTGGTGAGATCTACATCACGCAGGTAGAGCTATCTGTACCTGGCGAGATCTAACATCGCACAGGCCTACTATCTGATCATATGCATGCGTAGAACTGCACCCAAAGGGTTAAAGCGCCTAGATCACACGGCCCAAAGCCTCTATGTGTGTCTGAACGGGCTCCAAAGGCCTCTATCTTTCTATCTGAAATCTGTTGTCTCACTGTCTAAGTGAGTTGGGTACTAACTTAGTATAATATAATTAAACTTTATTCTTTTTGCTAAAACTGATTTCTTTTCAAAATTTACTTCATATGCTAAATTATTGCTTCTCAAGCAGATTTATCAAAATTTGTAAAACTTATGTAAGCTGAAACCCATAACATCCGAATCCTTGAAAATCCATAATAAATATTTAAAAGAATACTTGCAAATACTTTGAGAAATCCTTGAAATCAAATTGCTATAAAAAAATATGATCATAATTGTTCTGCTTTTACACTTTCTATAAAATGATAGAATATGCATTTATAATAATATAGAAAACCATTCATGTATATATAATATGAATCTTTCTTTAAAAGTGCTATATCTTTGCTCAAAACTAATTTTGAAACTAAAATTTATGTCTACAATCATTTTGAAAACTAGCTTTGAAACATCTCAATAATAAAAAACAAGTATAACAAATGGGTCTATTTACCCTTGAGAAATACAAAAGAAACTAACTTGAAGTCTTTTAAATTCGCTACATATTCTCAGAAATTCTATAAAATGCTAACTAAACATAACTAAATACATACTAAAACATATTTCTAATTGTCCAAAAAAAATAAATCTTCTACTCTCTCTAAAACTTTCTAAAATATCCACAAAAATAACCTTTTAGAGAAATCATTATAACTCATAAAATAAAATATTTTTCATCTCACTATAAACCATAATTTATATTTTTATCTCAAAATCTCATACTTTGCATATAATATTCTATATAACATTCTTTCACATAATTATACTTCAAAATTTAACTAATTCCCAAAAATTTTAATTTAGAATTTCAAAGATTTCCAAATTCTTAAATATCATGATTTAACTAAAATCTTTTTAACCATCCTAAAATTTCTAGAATTTTGCATTCAGGCCCCTGCAAATTCAGTAACAGGTTTCTAAATTTACAATTCAGCCTCTACTGCTGAGCAGTTTTAGAATTTAACATTATCACCCCTGCAGAATTAAATTTAAATTTCCAAAACTTTTTCTTTTTCTTTTTCTTTTTAATTTATTATTATTCTGAATATAAAATCACTCATCATTTTATAAATAAAAAATACCATTTCTTCAACATATGTATTTATTTAAGAAAAATAACTAAATACCTCAATGTTTCTATACAAATTCATTTAATTATAAATGTCTATTTCCCAATAATAAACAAAAACTTTCTACTTTCAATTAACATATAAAATATAGTCATTCTACAACTTCCACTTTAAATTCATTTTTCTATTGTATCCAAACTTATCAAAATAACGCTTACTATATATTCCAAAAACTAATCTATTAGCACTACCTATAACTATCACTTCTATCTAAAATTTAATATTTATACACATTCATTTTCAAAATACATAAATCATTATTATCTATTCTAAAACATTTAATATAACTCAATTAATTAAACTAATAATTTAAATTATATGAAAAACCATAAATTTAATACACTTTAATATAATATAAAATTCTCGAAACATAATCCACTCACTGAATTTAAGCTCTTTTATGGATGAATAATGTTATGAGAATTATTTGATGGTCGGAAATCATAACCGGAAATATCGCCGAAAAGTCGTCGCCGGTAAGTGAATAGTGATCGAATTTCGTTTCTCTCTGATTTGTAAAATTTGTATATCAACATGTAACAAAATTGGTATGGTTAGAAAGAGCATGGAACAAGCTTTAATTTAATGTAAAGATTTATCGGTAACTCACCGGATTTTGGCCGGAAAATGCATAGGAAGCCGTCAGCTTCCATGCTTCGATCCGCAAAAACGGTGAAGAACCCAAGGACAACACATATATGGATGGAAAGAGGACATTACAAGCTTCAAAATGATATATTATGGGACTCGAGACTCACCGGAAATTGGCCGGAATCTCTAGTCAAAGCCGGTGGTAAACAGTAACCGGTGGTGAACAGTAAAAACGGATTTTCCCCCGAATTTCCAGAATTCTCTCCCCTCTCTTTTTCCTATTCACCCTCCCTTATTTTTAAAAAAAACTTTTGGGCTGGGCCGGACCAGGCCTTCTTCAAGCCCAATGGCCCAATGGGCATTACAATAATAATTGACATTATAAAATAAATAGAAACACATTATCGTCACTAGATTAATATCATTCACAACGAAGTTAGTATCATGCATTCCATCCTAACAAATGCCAAGATAAATCAAAAGACATCATCACTATTTAAAGTTGTATCATTATACAATCATCACCATAATCAATCTCCCAAAATGGAAAATGTTATCATCCTCACAATGAACAGAAACGACAACGAAGAGACATTCATAACATTTTATTGGCAGTTTGTAGTTCTGGAACTTGAGCCATGCTCCTAAGAGAACAATAATAAATTAATTTTCCTTCTTATGATGAGTGGGAAGGTCATCGGTCAAAACCTGCATTACGTTTACACAATTCAAAGAAATCTCTAAATATATAAGCACTAGGAGGAGGAAGAAGCTCGAGCCAAGGGAACAAGTGGCATTTGCATGCCATAAAGAAGGTGCTAAAACTGCATATATGCTTGTGACAAATGCAACCATTAGTGCTGCCATTGCAAATATGGTCAACCATAAAGCAACAATTAGCTTAATTCTTGGTCTCTCAAATTTTTGAATTGATAAAACAAAGTGGACAAAGACAGCACAAAGGGAGCGAGTCAAGGCTATCGTATCCGTTATTATGAAAATTTGAAAAGCTAAATTTCGATTTAGGATTGCAGTGCCTTGTTGCAAACCATTTTCGTTGCCACAGCCACCAGGAATAGTAAAAGCTGCAGTATAGGCTACCGTTGACATGAGTACTGTAGCCACTAACAAATGTGAGTCATTTGTTTTTATGAGTCTATCATAATATTTCTGCATTCGTTCATCTCCAAGTTTGAAACAGTCATTGTCGTTTCTTTGACGGATAATACCTTTCGTATATTGTCCCTCTCCAACATCATGAAACAATTTATGAATTTTCCTGTAACACGTTCATCGTTTGTTGTCATAGATAAATGAAAAATAAAACCGAAAAAAAATAAAGGAGAACAAAATTATTCAATTAAGAAATTTCTTAATTTTTTTTAGTTTTTGCAGTATGAATAATTAACAATAATACTAATATAACTAAGAAATTTTTAATTAAGAAGAACAATATTATATAATTAAGAAATTACTCACAATAATTAATTAACAAAAGAATGAAGCAGATATACGATAGAAACGTGTATTGAATTTTAACTCCCAACGTTAAAAATTTAAAGTGATGCATTTTCTTTGTTTTGTTTGTATAAGCCATATGTAGGATGCAATCCATTATTGACCTGAACTTTTTTGAGATATGCATTATTTCGGTTTGAAAAATGAGATAAAATTATCCTGGCAATATATATACGCACTTAAGGTGACAAGTGCTGCATGACTCAAATGAGTTATATCTATACTATAAATAATATAATACTTAGTAAAAGGAGGCTATTACCTCGAGCTCATGGAAGCCGTGCTTTAACATGCGTTCCACAGAAATCATTTCTTCGTGTACATCTCGAAGGTTCCCAACATTAAATTTATCTCGATAGGCAGCACACGGATAGGGAGAGTGTTGCGAAGAAGAGAGGTACACACTTAGTAACTAACTTTTAAAATATACGTTAATACAATTAAAATCATTTAAAGATTTCCCTTCACAACATCATATCATTATTGTCTTAAAGCTTCGAAGGGGCCGACTATTAGAATTTTTGCTTGCATGGAATAATTGTACTTTCTACATACACAGTCCCGTTAGGAGCTACCCTAGCCTCGGAGGGGCAGGCCCTCCTCAAGCCTAAGGGTAGGTCCACCGCTGATTGTGTAAATTGGTTGCATATATAACATTATTATTTTAATATTTTAGGGTGGAAATTAACAATGTTTGGTTTTATTTTGAATTTGTTGAAATTTTTTGAAAAAAAAGAAATAGATATGTTGATTTTAAGGTTGTGGAATATGTATTAATTACCAAAACAGACACGTCAGTACTTGAGATTGTAATAAGGTATTTGTAAGTTTAAAATATTGTATCTTATCTTGAAGATGGGAAAGGTTTTTCAAGCACAAAAGTGCATCATGTGACTTCGTCTGACCCGACTTCGTCTGACCCTTTAGAGAATAACATGATGAGAATTTATCAATCACATCACAGAAGAAGATAAGGACAATTCTGATCTTCGATATTGATCAAATGGAGACATGAATTAGGAGTAGGATAAAGTTAAAGAATGAATTATATTAATCAATCATTAGAAAAAATTGGTGCAATTATGCAAGGGTAGAAAGCTAAAGCAATCAGGCACTGTTCTTAGTCCTTAGAAAAGACAAACTAGAAGTCAATCAAAACCTAACCTTGTTATAAACAAATAAGTGGATTACTACCACTTACATAATTAGTGGAGTCACCACTACAAAAATATAAGTGGATTACTACCACTTACATAATTAGTGGAGTCACCACTAATTTTAGTGTGCCCATGTGAGATATATTTTCATTTTTAATTGATTTATTATTAGGTACAATTACATTAATGACCATTTATACTTCTATATAAATAGGCATATAACACTTGTAATGGATGGATGAAAATGAAAAGAAGAGAATAAGGAAAACTCTCTCATTTTCTCATTCTTTCACTTGTTTCTTTATTTTGGTTTGCATTCTAGGAGTAATTCACATTTCCTTCATTTCCTTTTGTTACTTATATTACATATAAGTAAACTTCATTACACCACTTATACCAATCCATACTTTTATTCACTCAAATTATAAAACGTTATCAGCACGAATTATTTTTCCAAAGGTATGTTGTTTATCTTACCATATTCTTTCAATTATTATTCGATCAATTTTTCTTAATTTGTTCTTGTTAATATTAAATAAATGTTAACTACCTTATGAGTATGCTCTGTGGTTGCCATTATATTGGATCTTCCACATCAGAAAATAAGGCTAGTTTTATAATATTAAAATCATCTTATTATTCATCTTACTTTATTATGTTTATATTCTTGTTGTATTATTTGTGTCATCATTTATGTTTCAAATTTATTTGTTTATAGTCGCGACTTAAAGTTTTCTGGCCTAAACTCATTTGGTCGTGACTTTAAGTCTTTTGGCAATTAATTTACATTACTTGTGTTATTATTTAAACTATCAATATTAATCCAACTCAGAACCTGAAGTTCTAATTCCTAATGATTAAATTTGTTCATTTTGATTAGATAATGGCAAATTTCGAAAAATTGATGTTTGAGCCATTGTTGCATAATGGAGACAATTATTCAGATTGGGCTGATGATGTTGTACTTCACTTGAATTCCATGGGTATCGGACACACCATAACAAATGAAAATACTGCATCCCTGCAGGATCAGTCTAAGGCCATGATATTATTGCGTCATCATTTAAGTAAAGGCCTGAAATCCGAATATACAACTATAACTGATCCATTAGCTCTTTGGAACAATTTGAAAGAAAGATTTGATCAGCAAAGAACAATAATATTGCCAAGGGCCCGATTCCAATGGCAGAATTTGAGACTTCAGGATTTCAAAAAAATAAGCGAATATAACTCAGCCATGTTCAGAATTGTATCTCAATTGAGGTACTGTGGGCAAACTGTTACTGAAGAGGAGATGTTAGAAAAAACACTATCTACATTTCATCCCTCCAACATGATCCTGATGCAACAATATCGAGAGCGCAAATTTAAGAAATACACTGAGTTGATATCATGTCTTTTGGTTGCTGAGCAAAACAATGAAATCCTATTGAAAAATCATCAATTACGTCCCACTGGATCTACAGCGTTTCCTGAAGTGAATGCTATGTCATTTAATAAACGAGGTGGCAAGAGTGGTCGTGGTTTTGGCAGAAAAATGTTCCAACCTAGAGGTGGAAATTTCAAGAAATTTAAATCAAACCACCAGAAGTGGAACAAAAATGACTCGACATATGACAAAGAAAAGGTTCATCAACTCAAACCACAAAGAAGCAATGAAAGTACTTGCTACAGATGTGGCGCAAAGGGCCATTGGTCACGTACTTGTCGTACACCAAAGCATTTAGTGGATCTGTATCAGGCTTCCATAAAAAATAAGGGAAAGAATGTTGAGACAAATTATATAGATGACCCAGTGGGTGACACTGATTTTGATATCTCGGATTTCTTTCCTAGTTCAGATGAAGCTATTGGCCAGATAATGATTACTGAAAATGCCCCAGCCAACTGAATAACTATTACTTTCTCGCTTTTGTTATATTTTGTAATGATGTCCTATTTTAATTTTTTTTGTGTGTTTTGATCTATCTTTTATGTACTTTCTTTATAAATAGTCTTGATATGCTTTTGTTTAACATAAAATCATATCTAATGTAAACTTTTGTAATGAAAGGGAATGGACATCAAGACTTTATCTTTGCCTAAAAATGATGGAAATCTATGCCTAGTTGATAGTGCAACCACACATACAATTCTTAAAGATAAAAAATATTTCATAAATTTAACCTGTTTGGAAGTAAAGGTTAACACTATATCAGGGTCCGTAAACATGATTGAGGGCTCTGGAAGAGCCACAATAATGCTGACAAATGGTACTAAGTTGAATATTAATAATGCCTTATATTCAAGCAAATCCAGAAGAAATTTGCTCAGTTTCAAAGATATAAGACATAATGGATATCATATTGAGACATGTTGTGAAAATAATATTGAATTCCTTTGTATTACTTCAAATGTCTCGGGACAGAAGTTAATATTAGAGAAGCTTGAAGCTTTCTCTTCTGGGTTATACTATACATATATAAGGTCCATTCAAACATACGCAGTTATGAAACAGAAGTTTAATGATCCTAAGACTTTTATGTTATGGCATGACCGTCTTGGTCACCCAGGATCATCAATGATGCGTAGAATTGTTGAGAATACAAATGGACACCCACTAAAGAGTCAGAAAATCCTTCTGTCCAATGAAACTACTTGTACCGCTTGTTCGCAAGGAAAATTGATTGTTAGACCATCTCTCTCTAAGATTGGTCAAGAATCCCCATCATTTTTACAAAGAATCCAGGGGGATATATGTGGACCTATTCATCCACCGAGTGGACCTTTTCGCTATTTTATGGTTCTAATTGATGCTTCTGCACGGTGGTCTCATGTATGTTTGTTATCAACTAGAAATATTGCATTTGCAAAGCTACTTGCTCAAATTATAAAATTACGGACACATTTTCCAGATTATCCTATTAGGTCCATACGTTTGGATAATGCTGGTGAGTTTACATCAAAAGTTTTTGATGATTATTGTATGTCCGTTGGAATTGATATTGAGCATCCTGTCCCATATGTCCATACCCAAAATGGTTTGGCAGAATCACTTATAAAGCGACTGCAGATAATTGCACGAACTTTATTATTGAGAACACAGTTGCCAACCTCTGTCTGGGGCCATGCTATTTTACATGCTGCATCATTGATCAGATTAAGGCCCACTGCTTATCATGAATATTCACCAATACAACTTGTACTTGGCCAACAACCCAATATATCCCATCTAAGAATTTTCGGTTGTGCCGTACAAGTCCCCATTGCTCCCCCGAAGCGGACAAAAATGGAGCCTCAACGCAGGTTGGGGATATATATAGGTTATAATTCTCCATCTATTATCAGATATTTGAAACCCATGACGGGTGATATTTTTACTGCACGATTTGCAGATTGTCATTTTGATGAGACAGTTTTCCCACCTTTAGGAAAAAGGAAAATGCCTCTCGAAGTTGGGCATGTGCCTCCTGAAAGAAATCCAGAACTTTCTTGGAATGTGAAAACATTGTCTCATCTTGATCCTCGCACATCTCAATGTGAAAATGAAGTGCATAAGGATGATATATCTTCAGACTATCGCTAATCAGATGCCAGATGCATTTACTGATGCAGCCAAGATAACAAAATCACATATACATGCTGCAAATACACCAGCTCGAATTGAGATTCCTGTTGAGCAAACCCCTAAAGCAACAATGAATAATCAAACTGTTGCACGCCCGAAGCGTGGCAGACCCCTTGGATCAAAAGATGCTATCCCTCGAAAAAGAAAATTGATAAATAATGGTCCTGATATAAATGATGATCGAGCTAAAGGATCCACATTCTCTGATTTGTCTCCTGAAATGACAAATGTTCCTAAGGAGACACCTGCCACTGAAAAGGCACAAGTTGTTGATGAAATACATGTTCCTGAAGTGACAGCTGAATTTAAAAATGAGGAAATTTCTATTAATTATGCTTATACTAGAGAAATGTGGAAACGTGATGAAATTGTCATTGACGATGTATTTTCATTTGCAGTAGCCACTAATATTATGAATGATGACTTTGAACCACACACAGTGGATGAATGTAGACAAAGGCATGACTGGCCTAAATGGAAAGAAGCAATTCAAACAGAATTATCTTCTTTGGCCAAACGTGAAGTCTTTGGACCTGTAGTCCAAACGCCTAAAGATGTCAAACCCGTTGGATATAAATGGGTATTTACTAGAAAACGAAATGAGAATAATGAGATTGCTAGGTATAAAGCCCGGCTAGTAGCTCAAGGTTTTTCTCAGAGACCGGGTATTGATTTTGATGAAACTTATGCTCCAGTAATGGATATTATCACTTTTAGATATTTGATCAGTTTGGCAGTCTCGGAAAAACTTCACATGCGCCTTATGGATGTGGTAACTACTTACTTGTATGGTAAATTAGATTCTGATATATATATGAAACTCCCTGAAGGATTTAAATTGCCTGAAGCAATTAAAACACAATCAAGGAGTATGTATTCACTTAAGTTGCAGAGGTCCTTATATGGATTGAAACAATCTGGGAGAATGTGGTACAATCGTCTTAGTGAATACTTGATTAAAGAAGGGTACATTAATGATCCCATATGCCCTTGTGTGTTTATAAAAAGATCAGAATCTGGTTTTGCTATTATAGCAGTATATGTTGATGACATGAATTTAATTGGAACCCCTGAAGAAATCCAAAATGCGGCTGAATATTTGATGAGAGAATTTGAAATGAAAGATTTAGGAAAAACGAAATATTGTCTCGGCCTGCAGATCGAGCATAACTCTGACGGTATATTCATTTACCAATCAGCATATACAGAAAAGCTTTTGAAACGGTTTAATATGGATAAGGCTCATCCATTGAGTACCCCAATGGTTGTTAGATCTCTTGATCCTAAAAAGGATCCATTCCGTCCTAAAGAGGTTGACGAACTGTTACTTGATCCTGAAGTACCATATTTGAACGCTATAGGTGCATTAATGTATTTAGTACAATGTACTAGACCTGATATTGCATTTGCAGTTAATTTATTAGCAAGGTTTAGTTCCGCACCCACTAGACGGCATTGGAATGGGATCAAACATATTTTTTGTTATCTTCAAGGAACTATTGATCTGGGATTATTTTTCCCATATGACCTTCTGAAAATCCTGGATTGGTCGGATATGCTGATGCTGGTTATTTATCTGATCCCCATAAAGCTCGATCACAAACGGGATATGTTTTCACTTATAATGGGACCAACGACTACTTGCGTAGTCATGGCTATCACTAAACATACCCGTATTGTCGTTACATACGAGATTCTTCTAACCCACTGACCTCTCCACCCACCTGTAGAATACTATGTTCATTGGCATGAGCGCCGACAATAGCCCGAGCATGTATATGGTTACGTTCTGTTATTCAACACATCCAGAATTCGTGCAAATTATCTCCTATTATAAATCTTCCAACAATCATATATAAAGATAATGCAGCATGTATTGCTAAAGTCCGAGGAGGATATATTAAAGGAGACAGAACAAAGCACATTTCACCGAAGTTCTTCTACACGCATGAACTTCAAGAAAGTCAAAAGATCGATGTGAAGCAGATACGTTCAAATGACAATCTTGCAGATTTGTTCACTAAAACTTTACCAACATCAACATTTGAGAAGCTAGTATACAAAATCGGTATGCGGCAGCCCAACAAGCAATCAATTTGACAAGAGATCTTCTACCATGATCAGGGAAACATTGTGGACACATGTGTACTGTACTCTTTTTTCCTTCGATCGGGTTTTGTCCCACTGGGTTTTCCCGACAAGGCTTTTAATGAGGCAGTAAAACACGTTCAACACCACTTCATAATTTGTTGTATAATTGTATTTCTTTATTTTGGTTTTTATCCCACTGGGTTTTTCCTTAGTAAAGTCAAATACAATTAAGTGGTAGAATCCAAGGGGAAGTGTTATAAAATGTTATAAAATGTAAGTGGATTTACTACCACTTGCATATTAGTGGAGTTACCACTTGGATATTAGTGGAGTTACCACTTGGATATTAGTGGAATTACCACTTGCATGTTAGTGGAGTTACCACTTATGTGTGTGTGCTCATGTGAGAAATATGTTTTTATTTTTAATTAGGTACAATTACATTAATGGCCATTCATACTTCTCTATAAATAGGCATCCAACATTGTAATGTAAATGATGAAGAATAATAAAAAAAGGAAATCCTCTCATTTCTCCTTCTTTCTTCTTTCTTTATTTCTACCATTATTTTGCTTTGCATTCTAGGAGTAATTCACATTTCCTTTACTTATTTTGTTACTTATATTACATATAAGTAAACTCCATTACACCACTTATACCAATCC